>OX375870.1:3436292-3487175 GCA_947359475.1 Heligmosomoides polygyrus bakeri | reverse complement strand
CGTGTGTTTGAATCCCGCTGACTGCGTTTGTTTTGCACTTTTGCAAAATCCATGTTTATCAAATAGTTGATCATATATAAGAACAGAGGCAGTTCTTCATTATCCACAACAAAGCAGCACATGTTTACCGCTATAGTGTACCCGCCTTGGATGCGATGAGCTGATACATAAGGGATACATAGGAGATACGTTAACTGGGAACAACCTAAATTGTACGGCGTCGCCGAAGTCATGTCCACCAGTGCTCGTGTTGTTATCCACTTGCTAACTCTGGAATGTGGATCGCATTTGAATGCGCCTCCATCAAGGGACGAGAAGAAGTTAGCAGACAAGATAGCAAGAATTTTGAAGGTGTTCGAAGACAAACAGTTGCAGGAAGTCCATGATGAAGAGAACCTAGAAAATGAAGAAGACGAGGCCGACGAGGTCGACGGCGAATGGAGCATAGTTGATGGGGAGCAAGACCTGAACCTGGGTCAGCCAGCTGGATCAAAAACGATCACGTTTTCTGGACGTCAGGAGGTTCCAGAGGAGAGGGTATGTTTCTGAACTGAAGAATATGGCGGGTATTATTGAGAAATAAGGTCTGAGTGAAGAACATATATCCAAGTTTGGTATATAATATAACGTATGTCTATAATACCCCTAGGTGTATCACCTATATGATAAACATGGATTTTGCAAAAGTGCAAAACAAACGCAGTCTGCGGGATTCGAACACACGACCCCTTGCTCACGAGTCCGGGCGCTTCCCTACTACGCCACCTGTGCACTGCGCTGAGCCGCAGATACGAGCCCTCATCCCGCGCGCGCCCCTCAGCTGCGGAGCACGTGAATCAACATGCCGCCAACACCCGACTTCCGCCACCCCTAACTCTGTGCAGAGTTGTATTGGGGTCGAGATACCTGCAGTTTGTTACTTCCTAGGGAGAGGCGGTTCTGCCCATATACAACACTTAGACCATTCCGACCTTGAGAGAGTCTAGTGGTTAGATGGATGGAGCCCCGGCAGAGATCGTTGCCTGATTCGACCCATAACGACTTTCATCGCCTCTGCGAATGCCACTGCGCTTGGTTCGTCCCTCATTGCATCACAATACGGTAAGAATCTATGACTTTGACACTGGTCAATCTATCCACGATTGTGATGGAGTAGCACATGTGCCGTTGCCGTCATGTGCATGTGCCAAACTCCTCACGGGTGTAGAGAACGTTTTTCAAAGTTTATAAGCGTTTGCGACATCTTAGTATCAGTCTTGCCGATAAGCAGTGTAATCGAGTCCCTCACCACTGGTTTGTCCTTAAGTGCAACAAAGCTGAGAAGAGCACGAATTCCTTGAATACCTTAGTTGTCTGATCAGATGGAATTGATTGCCACCGCCAATGGCCGACGATGTCGGCTGCAGTAATGAAAATTAAAAAATTACTTGTAAATTTACAAACAAAGGCTCTTTAAGTTGTTATACTCTTATCATAACGAAAAGGTAACAATAACAATAACAATAAGAACCAACAACATAAATATGCTTTGTTTCGCCCTCATCTTCAAAGCAAAGCATAATTGGGGTTAGACGCTCCGAGGGTCATCTGTGAAAAAGGTACCCAGTTAACTTAAGTTTTACTACTGTATAGGGTAATTTTTACTACAGCACTGAAGATGTACATATTAGGTTGGTGCATAAGCTCTCGGACATTTGGGGCATGAAATATTTATTATCACAACATACGAACAACAATATCAAATCATTTGAGGTAACCACCCTTTACATCAATTGTCTTTCGCCAACGTACTGATAAGTCATGGATGCCTTTTCTCCAAAACGTGGCCGGTTGTGATTCGAAAAATGTGAGCAGTGCCTCCTTGACATCCTCTCGGTTCCTAAATTGCCGGCCGTCCAAGTAGCGTTGAAGGCTTGAAAACAAATGACAATCAGAAGGAGCGAGATCTGGTGAGTAAGGTGGATGTCCATCCGTAGTCCGCCAACTCAGCCGCCGTCGCTCTAGCAATATGCGGTCTAGCGTTGTCGTGTTGAAAATACACCTTCACTTGCTCTCCTCGTGTGGTTTGAAGGTGGGCCCTTAACTTCCTCAGTTGGTTGACGTAAACCTCTGCCGTCACTGTTATCCCTTCGTCGAGCAGCTCCCCGAATTCTACCCCAAGAACGCTCCACCAAATGCATAGCATCACCTTTTTCACGTGAAGGTCGGGTTTCGGAACGTCCTCTGCCTTTCCAGTTGCGTCAACCCACTGTGCACGCCGGTGATAATTAGAGTAGAGTATCCACTTCTCATCCCCTGTGACAAGGTTGTCGAGCCATCCGTGGGTACGTCTGAGGGTAAGGAGAGACAGAGCGACATCCGCTCTGCGATCCATGTCATGTTGTGTCAAGTCGTGACGTACCCAGCGACCCAATTTTTGCACCTTGCCAATCGACTTCAATCCTCGAACGACTGTTGAGTGACTAACACCAAGAGTGCTTGATAGTTCGCGAGTGGTTTGGTATGGGTCCTCTTCCACTCTACTTCGGAGGCCATCCAAATCCAGTGTCATCGGGCGCCCTTCTCGTTCAATATCTTCAACGGAGAATTCACCAACTGCAAACTTCGAGAACCACTGATACACAGTACTTCGAGCAGGAGCACTCTCGTTGTAAACATCCTTCAGGCGACGATACGATTCGTTGGCATTGAGGCCAGATTGATGCAGGAATAACATGACGTGCCGAATATGCGTCTCAGTTGGGATGAATTGCTTAGCCATAATAGCTGACGTTAACAACGCAGAAGTAAATGATAGGAACATTTTTGTAGCCCTTTCCTTTCTCTATCGATCGGTCATTTACGCGTTGATACGTGTGAGAAATTTGGCGGGAAAATGCGCTTTCAATTCAGGAGGGATCAAATGTTCGAGAACTTATGCACCAACCTAATAGAAGAGGCACTGATAGAAGAACGATAGGTTGTTTGCTTCCCCTCAGTATATACAGGCAATGCAGTGACTTGGCTATGCGTCTCCTCTGACCAGTATGTTGTATTAGGTTGTAAGGAAAGTTTCCCGCCACTCATATTGGTGTTCCGCCAAAGTTTTGAAAACCTTTCTGGAACGGCATCTCAACAGTGCACATATAGGCAGACCTATGACCTGCATTTACTACTACTGTCGTCGTATTCCAATGCGACTGACTACCCACGGAAAAGCAAATTGTTCTCAACAGCAAGCAAGTTCGACTGCTTCTGCTTCACGATTTCAAAAGACGAAGCAGTGCAAGAGTCGCGGAGTGGATAACATACGTGAAACAATGGATCCTACCATTGTCTCCTACGACGCGGCGAAAGTTTGGTCCCGGAAGTTTAAGAACAGAGACTTTTGCTTGGAGGGCCAACCACGGCCTGGAAAGCCAGTTGCAGTGAGTGAGGAGCGTATTCTGGAGGTGGTTCAGGAGGATCCTCGGCGCTACACCTGTAGCAAAGCTACCATAATCAATAGGGTAAGCAGCTAGAAATGTTGTTCATTTGTTTTGATTCCCACGCTCAGCTCTCGAAGATATGATGAGAAACATTCAGGGATATGCTTACATTCCTCCATGAGAACGCCTTCGACGCTGCATATATAAGCCGAGCGAACCCGCGAACGTGGCTTTGGATCAACGGGCTCTGGATATGCGAGCTCTGGACCTTCGACCTTCGGCCTTCGGCTCTTCGGCGCTTCGGCTCCTCAGCTCTAGTGGCTCTGGTGGCTGGTCAGCTCCGGTTGCCCTGGTGGCTCTGATCAGCTCTGGTCGCCTCTAACGACTCTCGTCTCAACCCCACACTACGACGACTCGCGGCTCCTCATGCAATAATCAGTCAATAGTCAATAGCCAATAGTAGTTAGTGACGTTTGCAATAATAAATTTGGGTGTATCACCGGTGTCAGTGGATTCTTCAGCTAAAGGAACCATAAACCGCGTGGCAAGTCAACTAGGCGAGCTAGCTGGGGAACCACTGGTGTATCGGCCGGGAATCGAACTCGGGCCGCCCGCGTGGCAGGCGAGCATTCTACCACTGAACCACCGAACTGAACTGGTAGAGGATCTCGAATGCAGTCACACCTCCATTGCTCAGCACCTGTGTGGTCTTGGGAAGACATACAGATATGGTGGGTACCGCATGAACTTAGCGGTCACCAGCTGCAGGTGCGTCCTGGATGCGCGCATAAACTTCATGACATTACGGCGGAATTTTTCATGGCTCCGGAACCTGGCCAATGGCGACGAAAAGTGGATGGTCTACGTTAGCCACATGCGAAAGCGTCACTGACTCAGTCATGGCGAAGCAGGAATTCCCACGCCAAGACCGGAAGTTCACCTAGAGAAGGTGATGCTCACTGTCTGGTGAAATCGCAAAGAAGTCATTCACAGAGAGCTGCTACCTGCAAACACCACCGATCCTAGCGATGTATACTGCAGGCAGTTGGGTCGCGTTGAAGCAGATCTTCGTGGGAAACGAGACAAGATCTCCTTCCTTCGCGACCACACGTTGCAAGGGAGACTCAGAAAAAACTCCGATGTTTCGGACGGCATGTTCTGTTCACCCAACGCATTCACCGGGCCTTGCTCCAACGGGCTACCATCTGCTTCTTTCGTTGTCGAACCATTTGCAGGACGAACAATTTGACGACAGGGAGCAACTTTAAGAGTGCCTCACTGAGTTTATTCGTCAAAACCCAAGGAATTCTGTAGAGTCGGGATCTACAAATTATCTGAAAAATGGCACTATACAGGTGTCTCAAAAAAGCATACTCTATTTAAACGGTGATGACTTTGCTCATAGTAAAGGTACTGAACAAGATAAGAGGTCATATGAAATCTAAGAAAATATAAATTTTCTGATATATGAGTGGTATGAATTGCGCCGTGCTGCCGCTTGAAAAATTGCATTTCACACTGGATTGATTTCGCCTGAATACTTGTCACACCACAAAGCGGCCGTGTAGCTTGACTAAGGCTTCTTTTAAGGTTTAAAACTTAAAAACACACTACTGCCTGCGCAAAATGGGAATGGAAATCTGAGATCCTAAAAATGCAGGTACTATGTATTTGAAAGGTTCTAACATTGCTGGTAGTGAAGCTGTTAAAATGCTTGAAACTATTACAAACTAAACTACTTAAAACTATTACATACAGTTAGTATAAATATTAGGTTGTAACGAATTAAATGACACTGGCTCGCGCCATTTTTGGCGCGTCTTTACGCGTTTGATCAAGAACAAACCGTAACATGTGGCATATCGTTTAGAAGCGCAAACTTTGCTCTACCGGTGAGTACCAAATCGTCTATGTAAAAGTGGGAAAACTTTAGAGTTTTATTGACTTTTTTGCAGATGGACAAAAGGGTAATCCGAGGCATTTACTTGTATGAATTCAAGCTGGGCATTACAGCTAACGAGGCGGACGAGAAGATCAACGCCGCATTCGGTCAAGGATGTTCCACAATTCGGACGGCGTATCGTTGGTATCAGAAGTTCCGGAATGGAGATGAGAGCTTGGAAGAACATGAAGGTCGTTGGAGGCATAGTGATGTTGATGAGGACAAGCTGAGAGATGTGGTAGAGGAGGATCCACACAAAGGTACCAGGGAGATAGCGAAGGTTCTTGGCGTGCCCGGCATCTGAAGGAAATTGGAAAGACCAAAAAGCTAGAAAGATGGGTGCCTCACGAGCTGTCTGAGGAGCAAAGAAACCGACGATATGAGATCTCGTCCGCACTGCTTCTACGGAACGAAACGGACCCATTCCTTGGTCGCATCGTAACCTGTGACGAGAAATGGATAATGTACGACAACAGGCGACGATCGGCACAGTGGGTGGACAGCGATGAGAGCCCCAAGGTTTTTGCGAAGCCGGAATTGCACCAAAAGAAAGTAATGGTGACAGTATGGTGGTGTTCGCTGGGAATTATTCACCACAGCTTCCTCCCTCCCGGTGAATCCATCACGGCAGAGAAGTACTGCATTGAAATTGAAGAAATGATGAAAAAGTTGAAGGATATCCGGCCGGCCTTGGTAAACCGAAGGCGAGTTCTCCTTCTGCACGACAATGCTCGCCCCCATGTAGCACGAATGACGTTGCAGAAATTGAATGAGCTGAGCATTGAAACTCTACCACATCCTCCGTTTTCTCCCGACCTCTCCCCAACAGACTTCCATTCCTTCAAGCATCTTGGCGACTTCTTGGTAGGGAAAATATTCAAATACCAACAGGATGCCGAAAGTGCCTTCGAAGATTTCGTCAATTCCAGAACTTCTGATTTTTATGCTACTGGGATAAAAAAGCTTGTGTCACGTTGGCAAAGATGTGTAGAATCAGAAGGTTTTTATTTCGATTAATAAACTTGCCTACAAGCCGAGATATTAACTGTTTAAATTTACAGTGGTTCAGTGCCACTTATTTTGTTACAACCTAATAGTAACCAGATTGTAACAAGCATTCAGCAAATGCACAATCAATTGAGTCCGAAATGCAAGGTTTCAGGCGGAGACATGGCTCAATCTTGACTATTTGCACTTTACAAAGGTGCAGTTACACTGTTCTTTCATAAGAGTCTCAAACATCTTTAAAGGCTTCACTAGCGGCAATGTTAGAACCTTTCAAACACTACCTGCATTCTTTTAGATCCTCTGCATTTTTCACAAACAGTGAGTTTTGAAGTTTTAGACCCTAAAAAAGCACAAATCAATCAATACGGCCACTTTTTGGAAAAACTGTAACAAGTACTCAAGCGAAACACAATCAATCGAGTCCGAAATGCAAGGTTTCAGGCGGGGGCGTGGCGCACAATCCAAACCACTCATATGCCAGGAAATTTATATTTTTTTTTAAAGTTTCGTACTATCTTCTTCAGTACCTTTACTGTGAGCAAAGTTATCACCTTTCAAATAGTGTATACGTTTTTTTTTTGAGACATCGTGTACAATGCTAGCGCAACATAATTTAGTATTGTGGATATAATTGTGCACATGTTCGTTAATTAATTTGAAAAAAGATTTCACAAGTGGCGGAATATCTTCCTTACAAGCATTAGGTCACCAGAAGGAAAAGACCTAGAAAACGAGTTCTAATTTCTCTATTAGAATTTTTAATCTCACAGCCTTTCTAGTTAGGGAGAGCCAGTTAGCGGGTACCAATGATGGGGATCAGTGAATGGGGACCATTAAGGAGACCAGTATTTTTTCTCAGTATCGTCCAACATGTGTCGGGTTTCTGAAGACGCACCATAGAGGTCGCGTTCTGTGTGTCGGGGTGCAGAAGACGTGCCTTAGGCCTGAGTTATACTCCCGCGGAAGCATCCGCGGAAGGGCGGGAATCGCGCCGAGACTCCTCACCTGGCCAATCGCCGCGCCTCGCCACGCCCGCCTCCGCCGTGCACCATTGGTCCGCGGACGTTCCGCGGATGCTCCCGCGGGAGTATAACAGAGGCCTTAGCCCTGTTTATATTTGCGCCGTCACGCGCCGCGGCACCACGATCGCCATAGGTATCGAATTTTCGCGCCGCCCGGCCAATATCTATCCCGACCATCGTGCCGCGCCGCGCAGCGGCGCAAGTATAAACCAGGGCTTAGGCCCCGTTTATACTTCGTCGCGGTGCGACGCGACGCCACGTATAAGGCCCATGCACACTTCTGCGACACCGCGGCGCGGCAAGTGGGGCGACAGCTACCTCCGCGAAATCCGGCGGTCGCGGCGCGGACGCGTTAGAGCACCGTTTTAGGCAACGGGACCGACGTCCCCATGGATGCCGCGCCCCGAGGAATGGTTTGAACCATTCCAGCCTGCGGCACTCAGCGCGGCGTCGCCTGCGATAGCCGCCGCGACAGTCGCAAGAGTGTGCATGCCCCCTCTCTGCGGCACCTGTCGCAGTGTCGCGCCGCGGCCGTCCCGGCCCTATGCTTCATCATGGCCGCGCCGCGCTGTCGCAGAAGTGTGCATGGGCCCATAGTGGTCATATTGATCGTGCGACGCGATTGATCAATTCGGCCACTGCACATGGCATCGCGTCGCGCGTCGCGCGCACACTAAACAGGGCCTTAGACGTTGTGGTAACATTGTGACACGTGCGTCGGTACTCAGCAAATGTGCCACAGACGTTACGCAACACGCGTCCGAATTCAGAAGATGGACATAGAATCTGTGAAGGGGGAACAGAGAAGAAGGACCCGTAGAGAGCAAGTTCTAGTTTCTATTTCTATAAATTTCTATTTTCGGAGGAATATTATTGCCGTCGGACGGGTAACGATATCAAACGGTCGACCAATACCGATTGATTTTTTTTTATGTTTCTGCAGATTAAGCACTCCGGATTGAAACTCTCAAGATTTACTGATTTCATTTAAATTTTAAATTTCCATTAAATTTCTGAAATATTTTTCCTAACTTCTTTAGTATTTCGTCTTTTTTGTACTTCGTTGTAGTTTCCTTACGTTGACTCCGTTCCATGGTATGAAATTTCCATCCTAAGAAAAGCCAGTGCAAGCGCTTGCACAGAATTTCAGGTCTTACAAAGGCTTTTTGGATTTCAAAAATTCTAAATATTCCCTTTTTGGATGCGCCACGCATTCAATTCTACGGGTTGTCGTCAAAGCAATCTGAATGCAAACTTGGCCGATAGAATAACGTGCGATAGCCAAACAATGAACAAGCCAGTGCGTTATCCTTCCCAAACAAGTTTGGTACCAATTCACCGATCGCAGAGGAATGGAAGGCTTTATAGTTGGCTTGAGCGAAAAATCCGAACCAAGAACCTGGTTTTGGGCGCACGTGACAGCAGGCACCTCCTCCCATTGCGCTGCAGGCGACCGTGTCCATATAAGTTAGATTATAACAAACAACGTCCGTGTAAAATAGATTATAATGAACCAACTGTCAGTCAGCAACATTGTACCTGAACTGACTTCTAGCTGGGGCTTTGCCCACAAAATCTGTCTAGTACTTATAGCGCAAAATCTACTTAACTCGTCTGCTAAAACTCAGCCGAGGAGGGAACTACGGTAGGTAACCCTACCGTAATCGACGGAAACGGATCAGGCTACCGTAGTCGAGCCAGGCACCTAACGCACGAACCCATAATGGTCGAGACACTGCTACCTCGAACGGTTAATCGTGGGAAAGATCCGCAATATCGTTCGATAACAAGCGATGTTTGTGAAGGTGGAGGAGGCGAGGGTTGTAGCATGCACCAGTAGACGGGACTCGGATCAAGGTTCATAATTCTAGCCCCGCCTTGGCCAACCAAGCCTCACATCCCTCCGATTTGGTAGAGGACTTGTCTGGGAGATATAACGCTGATTTGTCCTTCCACGGCAAGTCATCTAATTGGCCAAATACGCATTCCATTCCGGTTGCGTTGACGATAATCTGCAGAAATAAAATGCGTGTCGCAACCCGAACAGGGATTGATTGACGCCGTTCTTCTTCTTCTTACTAATTGATCAATTGGTATCACACTGACTCTAGAAATATAAGTCACAGATTGTTTAGAAGCTTGTATTAAGTTGGTGCATAAGTTCTCGGACATTTGATCCCTCCTGAATTGAAAGCGCATTTTCCCGCCAAATTTCTCACATTCTCACATGTATCAAGCGTAAATGATCGATCGATAGAGAAATGAAAGGGCTACAAAACTGTTCCTCACATTTACTTCTGCGTTGTTAACGTCAGCTATTATGGCTAAGCAATTCATTCCAACTGAGACGCATATTCGGCACGTCATGTTATTCCTGCATCAATCTGGCCTCACTGCCAACGAATCGTATCGTCGCCTAAAGGATGTTTACAACGAGAGTGCTCCTGCTCGAAGTGCTGTGTACCAGTGGTTCTCGAAGTTTGCAGTTGGTGAATTCTCCGTTGAAGATAATGAACAAGAAGGGCGCCCGATGACACTGGATTTGGATGGCCTCCGAAGTAGAGTGGAAGCGGACCCATACCAAACCATTCGCGAACTATCAAGCACTCTTGGTGTCAGTCACTCAACAGTCGTTCGAGGATTGAAGTCGATTGGCAAGGTACAAAAATTGGGTCGCTGGGTACCTCACGACTTGACACAACATGACATGGATCGCAGAGCCGATGTCGCTCTGTCTCTCCTTACCCTCAAACGTACCCACGGACGGCTGGACAACCTTGTCACCGGGGATGAGAAGTGGATACTCTAATTATCACCGGCGTGCACAGTGGGTTGACGCAACTGAAGAGGCAGAGGACGTTCCGAAACCTGACCTTCACGTGAAAAAGGTGATGCTATGCATTTGGTGGAGCGTTCTTGCGTAGAATACTGGGAGCTGCTAGACGAAGGGATACAGCGACGGCAGAGGTTTACGTCAACCAACTGAGGAAGTTGAGGGCTCACCTTCAAACCACACGAGGAGAGCAAGTGAAGGTGTATTTTCAACACGACAACGCTAGACCGCATATTGCTAGAGCGACGGCGGCTGAGTTGGCGGACTACGGATGGACCGTTCTTCCACATCCGCCTTATTCACCAGATCTCGCTCCTTCTGATTGTCATTTGTTTTCAAGCCTTCAACGCTGTTTGGACGGCCAGCAATTTAGGAACCGAGAGGATGTCAAGGAGGCACTGCTCACATTTTTCGAATCACAACCGGCCACGTTTTGGAGAAAAGGCATCCATGACTTACCACCACGTTGGCGAAAGACAATTGATATAAAGGGTGGTTACTTCAAATGATTTGATATTGTTGTTCGTATGTTGTGATAATAAATATTTCATGCCCCAAATGTCCGAGAGCTTATGCACCAACCTAATAGGTACGAATCACTTTACCGACTTCAAACGCACGTTCGTTTCAGCTTCACGGGTTTTGCACGTCTGACAGGTTCATACAGGTCTTTGACACACACATAGGCTCATACATACATACGTACATACATACATACACACATACATACATGAATACACATTGTCTAGGTGTTCACTCTAAAGGAATTTTGCTTCATTCTGATGTCTCCTAGTCTGTTTCATTGCAGCTGCTCTACTTCAAAGAAATGACGTGACGACTTGAAGCGTAGTCTTTGACCGAGGTGCCTACAATTCTCCGTTGATCTTTCACGAAGAATTAACGATAAGAGAAAAGATAAACTTCCATTCGAACGTTGCCTTGCGTCAGTGTGAAGTAAAGGATTGAAACCGAGTGGCGCGTGAATCAATTTCTAGATAAGGGCTAATGGAGTGTTTACCACAGGGTTCCCTGTCCAAACAACAACAAACAGTGAGTAATGGAGCTAGCCAACCAGCCATTTGACAACGGCTTTGAAGGAGTGATATAGAAAATGTAACCGGCCATCAACACTAATTATTAGGCGCTAAAGTTTATCTTCGTCAATGTAGGATTAGATGCGCCACGCACTTAGCTTCTGTTGTTGGAGGATCTTATTTTGAAGTGGACCAGTCAAAATCGCCAGAACTTTCCGGTCAACTTAACAAAGCCGTTACCACACTATATGTTGGATCCGATCAAAAATTTTCGGATAATTGAATGATTCGGATAACGGCATTTTTGTGTACCCCGGATTTTTTAATGAATCGGATGACGGCGATTTCCCGGAACACGGATTTTTGGATGCTTCGAATCAGGATATCCAAATCGGATATCCGAAAATGATTCATTCGGATCCAATGCATATAACATACTGGGAAGCGCGTGATATGAGGTACAAAGAACGACCTTCTGTCGGTGGGGATAGAAACACTCCTGTAGAGGATTATCTCCTCATAGTAGATAACACTAGATTGTTGAGGCAGACAAGCCTCCAGAAAAGTAGTGACGATTAAACCAATTGAAGAAATCGGCAGTCAGTTCAAAGCTACTTGGACTTGTAGGACTTGTACCAGGAACTCAGAGGAAATGGATGGACGCAGTGAGACCCCTGTTTCTAGAGGATCCTTATGTGGGACATATTCTACCGTAATCCCCAGCTCCCTGGTCGTCGGTGATGTCGCGATGCACCAGTCATGAGACCGGCACCTACTCCCTACATATCTTCCGGATCGGCAGGTGCGGTTTCCAACGATGGTAAGGAACCCGTACCTCGTAGAATTATGCATACAAGCGATGGATTCGGGCAACCGAAGTTCCTCCGCACGGCTCCAGCAACCCTCCAGCTCTTTATTCACCTGTTTTTCTGACGATAAAGTTGCTCTCAAAGATGCACTCGTTGTTACCGGTGGGTACTCTCGTAATTGTCTCCACTTTGAAGAGTTACTGAGAGAGGATAAATGACGGCTCCTCCTCGGGGTCTATCTTAATGGGGAAGGAGCACTTCATTCGGCCTTTTTAACAGCAACGGTAAAGTTTACTACTTCAGAGAGACAACACCAGCCCACGAGTGGACCTTTCTGCGCAATTTTCTACCGGAGATGATCTACCCTGTTTGTGTTTGTCTCGCTTATCCAGTTGTGTCCCGCGACTAGGATAGACCCCAATTCCCTTGCTGGATGTGCCACGCATTCTAATTCTACTGCTAAGGTTACTAAAGTGACTTGTGGTGGACGGTCGATAGACATGTCAGTGTCTTATCCTTCCCCGACAAGTCTATTTCCACTTCATTGACACCGGAGGGACGAACGTTTTTGGCGGTCAAAGCGAGAAACGCGGAACAAGAGCCTGCTTCGGGATGCAGACGAGAGGCGGCGCCACCATCGACTGCGCTACCAGGCACTCACACTTGGAGTATCACCTGTATCACCTGTCGTCCTGTTGATCATCGAATTGCTCGAGTGGGTGCCAGCAGCGTCTCCATTCGTCCCTGTCGCGTGCCAGAGTGGTCCAATGGATCCTCATCGCTCGAGGAACACGAAGAGCGTCATATCGGTCGTCAGGGCTTTAACGAAGAAGTCCGACCAACGCGTTGGTGGGCGTCCTGGTGTTCTTTTGACATCCCGCGGAATCCAGTCGGTGATGGCTTTCGTCCAGCGGGTGTCTGCGAATCGCATTACGTGGCCGGCCCACCTAATTTTCGACAACTTGACCTATGCGACAGCGCTCTGAACCTAGGCGAAGCTCGGAACTCCGGAGGCCTTCCCTCACTTGCGTGAGTCGTGTCACGCCGAGCATACTGTGACAAATTGTGAATTTGTTACTGGTACTCCAGGTGTGACAGTAGCATACTGTGCATGCTACTGCCACACTTGGAGTACCAGTAGCAAATTCTTCGTGAATGGAACAATTGTGCAGCCACATCTGGTCAATTCGGTGATCAGCCACACGATGGGCAAACCATTGAACAACCACACATGTCCAGCATGCTTCGTCAAGCTATTTGTCAACAATGTTAAGGTATATGTTATACTTCGGCGACAGTGTTACGTAGTGCGTAGCAACCCGCCGAACACTGTTGCCGACCGCGTCGCCGACGCTGTCATCGAAGTATAACATATACCTAAGCAATTCCTTCGACTTCAAAGAAGCGAAGACGCCGAAATGTTAACCTAAATGAAGCGTGTGTGACATTCTTAAAGAACCACGTTGAAATATTTTTCGTCAATGCGTTGGACAAGAGAAGCTGCCCTGCCGTGTCTATTAAGCAAAAAAAAGCACTGGCACTGCTAATCAGGCGTGAAGCAGGAACGAATGTTGGGGGCAATGGCTGCAGCTAAGTTTTCACCAGATATCGTTTACAAAGGGCGCGTGGTAGCGTAGTCGTAGGAGGCGCTGGCTGTTGCGTGCTCTCGCTACCCTTGGCTCCGGGTTCGGCTTTCTGAACTGAACTTAACTTCGCGACACAAACTCAGCCCATATTTTGCCTTCGAGGGCTAGTTCCTGCATGAATTTCGATGGTATGCGCCTCTCTCGGGAGCGCGGGTAGCGTAGCTGAAAACGATGTCGCCTCTCTTCTACAGACCTCATCGATCTGAAGATCATGTCCCGCCCGGGACAACTGTTTGAGCATTCCATGTTTCCGGAGTTAGTGAATTAGTAACAGAACTGTCCGATGGATAGATGGATAGAATGTGTTGTACGGTGATCAAGAAGCGGTAATTATGTGTGTTCAAATCGTGTTTGCGTGCGTGATAGCGCAGTGGGAGGAGGCGCCGCCTGGCGCGTACACTTCGATTCCATGTTTTTGGTTCGAGTTTTCCGTCCAGGCAACCAAGCCATCCATCCCTTCGGGGGTTCGGTGAAATGGTACCAGATTCGTCTGGGAAGTAAAAAATACTAACTTGTCAATCGGCTCCCCACCGCAAATCATTTTTATGCCAATTACGCATTCAAATTGCTTCCACGACATACCGCAGAAGTAGAATACATGGCGCATCCCAAAAATGATTGAATAACGCCATCTATTGCCCCTAACTGTTTATTGAATTTCATCCTTATTCAAACACTACGACGCGAAAGGTTCACTAGCCCTGAGCAATTGTGGAGAGATACTGTAGGCAGCCATTCAGATGAACAACGATATCCGCTTAGCTCAGAATCTCCTCGACATTGAGATAACTTGTGCCGACGTCTACTACTTCAACGAAATGACCAAATATAGCGAAAGTTTTTATATCCTTTCTGACCTTCTCTGCAGCAGCTTGTTGCAGCTCGGAGCAACCCACACCACCAGGGAACACGCTGTTTCCTCAAAACTGGGTAATTAAACCAACCATATCGCTAATCCCTTACTATATTAACGAAGTGCGGACATACTTTCTTCACTAAGGCCGCAATCCTAGCACCACAAAGCAACCCAGAATTACCACTCGCCGGCAAAACAGAGACTGAACCACTCGCTGTGGTTAGGATACGAAGGTGGCTTGATACTCTGACAGCCAATCCATTTCGATATTTTTCGAAATTTTTTGAATATTTTTCTCGTATTCACGCAGCGCCTTACCGTACCGTACATCATTCTTACATAAGCATGTTCCCTTCATATTCCGCAAAATGGGCGGGCGCGTGGCGGATTACGACTAGCTGACACCACGGTTGCCGGCGGTGGAATGTCAACGTATAAAAGGCGGGGTAGGGGGGTGAGAAGACGGAGTTCGACCGCAAAGGGTAGGTGCACAGCTAAATCGTGTTTGCTGCTGCGTGCGGGTCCTTTCGCCTGTAAAGATAAGAAGAAGGCTCTTTCTCTATTCCGGCCGCCTGCTGTATCGCCACACCGAGACCCCGTCCAGCGTCCGAAGATGGCCGACGAGAAACGGGCCAGCACGAAAGGTATGTGGAGTTTTGCGCATTAGGCGACTGTTCACAAGCCGATTTTGATGGATTTCCAGAAAGAACGGTGAAAATGAGCGGAATGTGAAAGATTTCCCAGAAATTTCTGACTTGGTGAATCAATCACGTCGATGAATCAATCACTGAATGTAGCGCTCCTTTCATGAACTGGCCCGATCCTCGACCACTTTTCTTACATTAAATAAGTAAATTAGTCGATAGATAAGCGCGTAGGTGAACAAGCAATGGAATTGGTGAAAAAGCTGAACATGCCATTGCGACCGGAAACAAACACTTCGGTAGCACTGGGACCACAAAGGCATCAGATAGAGGAACAGACATGTTTGTTGGAAACTCGTGCAGATTTCTATCTAAGCAGTTTATTTTACTAAAATGTGGCTTTAAGTGTTCGAGGTGAACTCAAATAATTTGTCCTAACCACACTAAAAACCTTTTGAATCGTAGATAACCAGCTAAGTCAGATTCCGCTTCGTAAGGTGCCACAGTAGATCTTAAGTAATCTTTGTCCTTAAAGTAGTGTAAAAAAATTTAAAAGTTTGCAGATTTTTCGCAGAATATTGCACAAAACTATCGTTACCAAGTTGTCTCTCCTTTTCTAGAATTTTGTTTATTCTAAAGATACCCATCCCCTATGGTCCAACATTTTAAGCCTCTCTCGTGGTTGCACATGGGAAATGTTTTGCCGGTGCGCATTTAGAGAGATTTTTCATCTGCATCTTCTTCATAGCTGGCTGGAACTCTTCCCTACCAAAAGCAAATTTTTGCAGTTATAATGGAAGCACAGTCGTAGGAGGCGCCGACCGTCGCCTGCACCCGATACCAGGTTCCCGGTTCGGATTTCCCGCCCAGGCTAACCAAGCCTTCCATCCCTCCGGGGTCGGTGAATTGGTACCAGACTTGTCTGGAAAGGATGAAGCGCTCACTTGTTCATCGGCTAGCCACCGCAAGTCATTGTATGGCCAAATACGCATTCAACTCGCCTCCACGACATCCCGTAGAAGCAGAATGCGTGGCGCATCCCAAAAGGGACTGAGTACCGCCGTCCTTTATCCTTTATCCTTTAATGAAGCGCATCTGTGCTATGTATTTTCGTTTTCAAAGGGTTTTAAAATCTATCCCAATCCGTGGAGGCATCGCTACAAAAGCTAGACGTAAAAAAACAATACTACCTTTGCCGAGGGCGCGTGTTGCGCAGTCGGAGGAGGCGCCGACTGTCGCGTGCACCCGATACCAGATTCCTGGTTCGGATTTCTCGCCCAGGCGAACCAAGCCTTCCATCCCTCCGGGGTCGGTGAATTGGTACCAGACTTGTCTGGAAAGGATGAAGCGCTGACTTGTTCATCGGCTGGCCACCGCAAGTCATTGCATAGCCAAATACGCATTCAAATCGCCTCCACGACATCCCGTAAAAGTAGAATGCGTGGCGCATCCCAAAGGGGATTGAATAACACCGTCATTTATCATTTATCCCACCCTTCCACACTAGGAAATTGCAAAGAAATGTCCCTCGTAGGTTATTATTGTTCCCCCACCATACTAGTATAGACCCAAACTTTTCAAATACCATGCATGCTATGAAGTAGAAGCAGCGTGGGCACAACGATCTAGACTTGCGCCAAATTTCATATTAAATCGAACAATGAGTGCTTTTTTGAGGTTTATTCAAGGCATACTATATGATATTGCTTACGAAACATAATAACTTGCTGTCTGCTTTAAAATCGAAAGCTGAAGGCGATTATTTTTGGTGTCTTTCGCATAGGTTTGTCGAGTGAACTGTCTGTATAAGTGAATTTTTCGATAGAGCTTTACCAGAAATTTAAGTTCTTCTTTAGTAACTTCGAAGGCTCTAGAAATGCAAATTGTACTTGAATTCGGGCATTCCAGAAATCGCGTTTTTCGACTGTTTTCGAATTTTGAGTATTCGGAAAAACTACGTTTTTCGAAAATATTTGAATTCGATTCCTAAAGATTTCCCGTTTTCAAACTTAAATGAATCTTCGAAAATTTTCTGAGAGCATAACTGTTTGATGTAAGTATTCTTGTTGGACTAGGGTGCTTAAAAACGGCTCCATTTTCAGATAGGGGAAAGGATAGTAGACTTACAATTAGTATTAATTATACAGCTACAAATAGGCTTCACTTGGAGACTTGAGAGTTTTAACAATCCCGTCATTGATTTTTCACGTCGAATTGGACACTTTTCAAATCAAATAGGACACTCTTCGAAACTAGCCAAAGACGTTTTAAACCAAAGCGACCAACTCTTCCAAATCGAAATATCCTCTAGACAAGTTAGACTATAGACTCAATAAGAAGGCTATTTCCTTCTTTTTTTTCATTCTCTGAAATTTTTCATTTTTCTCCATTTGAAAAAAAAACTTCACGAAACAACTTACAGTTTCCTTTTCTCCTTATACCGTTCTCATACTGACATATTTATTTCTTACTGTACTATGTTCTCTGCTCCTGCTGCACCCGTTTATTTCTATTCTCTTGTCGTTGAGCTGACATCAGCAAATCGTTGTTTATGACACCGTTTTGTCCTTTCGGTACAATCTAAGTACACAACGAACCGTTCAAAAGTCACCAAGGTGGGACTAGGATAGAAAAGACGAGAGGATGATGTTTGTGTAGAACTCTCAGAAAGCTCAAAGCGTGCATGCAAGCAGCACCAACACAACAATGCATAAACGATTTTTTAAATTCTCACAAGGAGAGGTTCCCAACTCGTGGTGAGCTTTTGCGATACTATTTTGGCAGGATGTAGGGCTCTGTGAGCGGAGTCCAGAACCACAGTTAGTTTTTGCTGAACGCTTTCCTAAAGACGTGAAAAGGATGTCTAAAGGCGTGCGCGCAACCGCCATCAATCCCCACGACACCCAACGAGATGTGCTTCGGCGGCGCAGTCGGTAGGAGCGCCGCCTCACAGGAGCACAGCGATGGGGTTTTCAGTTCGAGTCCGAGTGCTGCCGATATTTTTGCACATATTAGTTTGTTGTTATTACGCTTTCCCATGATCACAGGAGTTAATTTTAGATCATCAATGCTTAAAACAAATCAATATGTGTCCTTGACATTTCTCCTTATGCTTGACAACCATAAGACAGGACTTTTTATTTTCAGAGAAATGATATGGTGCAGATAGGCATTGCTGAAAACACCTATGAAGGCCCAAATAGACAGCCTTGGTTTGTTTTAAGCATTGATGATCTAAAATTGACTCCTGTGATCATAAGAAAGCGCAATACAACAAGCTAATATATGCAAAAATGTCGGCAGCACGCGGACTCGAACTGAAAACTCCTTCGGTGTGCTCCTATGAGGCGGCACTCTTACCATCTGCGCCGTCGAGGCACATCCCATGGCGTGTCGTAGAGGTTGATGAGTGTTGCGTACACGCCTTCGCACCTCTTTTTCAGATCTTTAAAAAAGCGTTCAGCAAAAATTAACTGTAATTCTGGACTCCGCTCACAATACCCCACACTCTGTCAAAATAGCATCGCAAAAGCACATTTTGAGTTGGGAACCTTTCATTGTCAGACAACTGTAAGAATAGAAAAAACTAAATAGAAAGGAAAACATAAAAAAAGAAGAAAAGAAAAGATCAGAAATAAGCTTCGCATGCCGCTGAATCCCGTATGGAATAACATATAGCTGAATTCTTTATGGGATATACAAAACTATTTGTTGAATTTCTTTCGAGTTTTTTCTACATGATTTTTTCTTTTTTTAAATAAAATAGCCTTCCTACTAATACTATCTTATAAATAATTGATTTTTACAGGCAGCGACTCCCTGCCTGCCATCGAGCTGCCCCAACAGGAGATGTACACGACATGGGGAGACATGATACGGCATTGGCCTAAGACCACAATATGCATCGTGTCGAACGAGTTCTGCGAGCGATTCTCCTACTATGGAATGAGGAGTGAGTTTCGTCAATCTGCTGCAGCTCACGTCGTCTGATCGCCAACGTTACAGCTAGTTACAGTACCCACCATGAGAAATGAAAAAAAAACGCGGAAGGCGCGGTAGTCGTGTTCTTTTTTGTCCTTTTACAGTAACTCTTTCTATTGTCATGATTTCCTATAAATATTTCCAAAAATCAAATCAGCTTGGAAACAGCTATCTAACGGTTTAAATTATTTTTTAGCCAACCACATTTCGAGCACTCATTTTCCGAAGTGCGAGATGGCTCTTGTAAACACTAGACATTCAAACCTGGGAAGGAATCTGATTTGATTTCGGGGAAAAAATATACGAAACGATGAAAATGGAAGGAGTTACAACAAAAGGACAAAAAGAACGCGGCTACTGCGCCTTCCTCGTGCCTTTCCCAATCCTTATGGTGGGTAATGTGCGCTTCCAAAGCTCGGCTCACCTCGGATAACTGCCACAGGCATCCGCCATCAAATGATTTTCTCCTTCCGAAAATCGAATGTGCGCTTTTTCTCCTCTTCCTTGTAGGTGCCAAGGGCACGATGATTTCGGTTAATCCGCTTCGCTGCCTGCCTTCCGATAAGCATAGGCAGACGACGCTATCAGATGTGCAGCGTGGCGCCGTCGCACTTGTGTTCGCTGTTTTATAGTGCAAAGTGAAAAGAATGAAAATCGCACCGTAGAAGGGAGCGACGGCACAGAAGACACACAGCAGCTGGCCGTGGCCACCTCGGCCTTCAACATCTGATCTGATGATCGTCCTCTCTTTCAGCTGTTCTCATCCTCTACCTGCTCAACGTGCTGAACTTCACCGAAAACCAGTCGACGATCTTCTTCAACAGCTTTACCGTACTCTGCTATCTTACACCACTGCTCGGATCGATCATTGCTGATGGTTATATCGGAAAATTTTGGCAAGTTTTATCTGATACGAGCTTAGTGACGTAGCACAGTGCGTTAGCTCTAGTTTATACTTGCGCCGCTGGGCGGCGCGGTGCCATTGTCGGAATAGATATCGACCGGACGGCGCGAAAAATCGATATCTCTGGCGATCGCCGTGCCATGCCGCATGGCGGCGCAAGTGTAAACTAGGGCCTAGGGAGCGTTTAGTGTGCACGTGACGCGCGACACGACGTAGTGACAAGCTCCCATATCGATCGCACTGCGCGATAAACCCCAAATATCGATTTACGGCCGGGCGATCGATATGGGAGCTTTATCATTACATCTCGTCGCGTGCACACTAAGCGCTGCCTTAGCTGTGTAAAAGCTTCGCGACGATTTATAGAGAAGCGATTCTTAAAAATGAGACTTATCGTAATTGCTGGCAGCAGAAAGTTATCAGCGTGGCCATTTCAAAAGCGAATAAAATTCGATGATAAGGGTTCAACTCTATCCGTACAGCTGTAAACTCTTTTTTTTCTTGTTTGTTCAAGCACACGGTGGTGTTAGCGTCATCAGTTGGATAAGAGTTGTGCATGAACAACGTGGCTCACAAACAACAATAAAAACTTCGCCATATAAAACAGTTTGTGTGGCCTAAATTTGATACAATTAGTGTTCGAGATAACGACGAACCAGTACTATTCAGCAGGTCAGATTCATGCATGTATTCGAGATAACGACGAACCAGTACTATTCAGCAGGTCCTATTTCTGGTTTTCACTATTTTGGCACAAAGGCTAGGATGAGTTGGAAGACATGTTTAGGAGAACGCGTTAGACAAATAATTAAAATGCGCAACAAAGTTCTGCGTTCTATGGGGTTCCACAAAATCATCTAAAGTACGATTCCATTCATTTCCTTCAAGCCTCAAGTGTCTAATATCGAGGTTGTAAGCCCATACAATGACATTTTGTTACGATCAAAACTTCATTATATGGGCTTCAGCAGGGGGTGCGGGTTCGAGTCCCGCCTGGCGCCAGAGTTTCGATCAAAGAAAACATCACTGTCTGAGCCTACCATCTTAAGCGCCTTTTTATTTTGACACGTTCCAGCTACATTAAGGCCTATGTTATATCATCGTTCATCCCGAGCAAAGTCTAAGGACCTATTGACACTCAGCGACGGGAGCGACAGCAGCGACAGGAGCGTCAAAGCAAAGCATGCCTATCGATATTTTCCAGGCAGCAGCCTTGAACTGATCGATACGTATCCTTCGCTCTGTCGCTCTCGCCTCTGCCGTCGCTCCCGTATCGAAGTATGAACAGGCCCTAATGATAAGCACCCATATCGATCATCGCGTCGCGCGATCGATATGGGAGCTCATCATTCGGCTTCGCTCTAGGTGAGCGATTGAATGACATAAGCCTAATACATTTTCGCGAATACTTTCTTCTGCTTCCTTCTTCTTCTTCTGTGCGTGAAGTAGCGCAGTCGAAGGAGGCGCCTGGTGTCATGTGCCCCTGACTCCAGATCTTTGGTTCGGATTTCTCTCCCAGGGCTGCTAAGTCTTTCATTCCTCCAGGTCCCGTGAATTGGTTCCAGACTTGTCAGAGAAGGATAAAAAGCTGACTTGTCCATCGGCTGGCCACCATAACTCATTTCATAGGCCAACTACGCATTCATGTCGCCTCCACGACTTCTGTAGAAGTAGAATGCATGGCGCTTCCCACAAAAGAATTGATTCTCCCCGCCATTTATCCATTTCTCCCTTTACCCTCATCTGTTCTTAGCACAATACCCTCTCCATTCGTGGCATTGTAGAGCTTAGGTTGTAGTTTTTTTAAGATAATACCTACTGTAGAATGGTGCATTAGGTTAGGCTTCGCTCGGGGTGAGCGGTGGTATAACAAAGGCCTTACACGCAGGGCAGAATAGTGAATTTTTTCAATTTCATTGCTGTACTAAACAAAACCAACAAAAATCTGAAACGGGGCTTTGACAAACATAAAAAAAAGGTGATCAATACTTCTCCCGCAGTCTGTTAGCCTAACGGAGCATGTTTAAAACCTGTTGACGAACCATATACGACCTCTTTTGGTAAAAGCAGCTTCATGAAAATGATAAGTCAACCGACTTTTAGAAATCGATAATCAATAATCAGCACGACTGTTCGAGCTGTGGAGCGAGACTGTTATCCACACTATTCGGCTGACGTTTCGGTGTAACCGCCTTCTTCAGAGCCTTGAAAAGTCAAGCGAGGTTTGAAAGCGTTCAAAGCAGCACGCAAGAGCCTCGAAGCGCTGTCGATTGCCTTTAAGAATCTCGCGATCAGTAGAAAGGAAGAGAGCGTAGCGCTCACCCAGAGGTGGCCCCCATTGCTGGCCTCTGTGGGGTTGACCCTGGACGGCGACAGCCGGAGCGTCGTTGAGGGGTTGACCCTAAGGCCCCGTTTATACTTCCGACGCCGAGTGAGGCGACGGCACGTAAAGTGGCCAAATCGATCGATCGCGTCGCCCAATCAATATGGCCACTATACGCGGCGTCGCGTCGCTTGACGTCGAAGTATAAACAGGGCCTAAGGTGGAAGTCTCATTCGCCCAAACTGCCTCCATCGGAGGGTAGGGTGACTCATTGGCTTCTCGATTGTTTCCCTAAGGTTAGTTGGGTTTTCTCACTCCCCTTTCGACTCTTTTTCCTAGTAATTTCTGAAACACCTGTGACAGAAACAGTTTTTGGACGAGTAAAGTTTCAAACCTCGACTGACTTTTCCAGGCTGTGAAGAAGGCGGTTAAGCCGAAACGTCAGCCAAATAAATTGTAGTTAACAATGTTGGAACCACAGCTCGAACAGTCCTTTTGATATCAACACCATGCCGAGAATTAACGACGGTCGACCATGGAATCACCAATCAGCCAATCGATATCTTAACCTATTCTTGTTAAGAATCACTCATATCAGAAGGAAATTTAAAGAGCAGGATTTAAAAGAGATTCATACCACTATCTAACATTTGAGTGTACCGCCTGGAAATGCTTCTCTATTTAACCTACGGAAGTCTAGGTAGTGTATCGCAGAAAAAATCTGCTCTTCACTAAACTATTCTGTCATGGCTATGGCTAAATGTTTTGGTAGTCAAATGTGGTTCTGCAGCTTCTTATTGTTATGAGTCACAAATTCCATACTCTCCCCTTTCCTGTGGAATGTTGGTTTGATATGCGGTGTTGTGTTGGTGGCGATAAGGCAGTGAACGTGCAAATTTTTAAGCCATTTAGATGAAAACTCGATGTTTTGAATGAAACATAGTGTTAACTAATTAGACCTTCGCAACTATGTGGGTACTGTAGTTGTGTTTTTGAAAAATTTTATCGAACGAATGAATGAACGAATAAATTCGATGTCGAAAATCTTCGAACGAATGAAGCAACGATTTTATTCGCTTCAATGTTTTCGAATCATCGAAAAACGAATCAGCCCCGTTTTTCGTTTATTCGAATGTTCTAATAGTCGAGCAATCATGTGCTTAATGATTTGAAGCTTATTCGATATTCAAAGAAAATCATTCAATTTTCGAATAAAGTTGGAATATTCGATTTGCGAATAATATTCGAATATGACTCCCTTTCGAAGTTCAAATTCGAACGAATATTCGACTTTTTAAAACCTACGTCGAATTCAAACAAATATCCGAAAATCAGAAATATCGAATAATCGATTATTCGAATATATTCGTTCGAGTAATTATTCGAAACAGTTGAAACAGTCGATGTTCGAATTCGAACAACTATTCGAAAATCTAAAAATATCGAATATTCGACTATTCGAGTAATTATTCGAATATATTCGATTGAGTAATTATTTGAGTATATTCGTTCGAGCACAACTATAGTGGTTACCAACCATTGGGCTTCAAAGCTTGGAACTGAAGATGTGAATAAGCGAATGCTCTTAGAAATCAGCACTCATTAGTCAGCAATTTGAACATTAATCAGCAATTCGAAGAAACATCCGAAAATCTAGAAATATTGAATATTCGATTATTCGAATAAATTCGTTCGAGTAATTATTCGAAACAGTTGAAACAGTCGATGTTCGAATTCGAACAACTATTCGAAAATCTAGAAATATCGAATATTCGACTATTCGAGTAATTATTCGAACAAAGCATTAGAGAAATTATTCGAATATATTCGCTCAAGCACAACTATAGTGGGTACCACCCATTGTGCTTCAAAACTTGGAACTTAAGATGTGAATAAGCAAACGCTCTTAGAAATCAGCACTAATTAGATTTTAGATTATGGGCGCTTTTCAAGATCTAACCTAGAATTAACTATCTGTCTGGGATGGTCACCTGGTAGCGAAGTCTGAAGAAGCGCCAACTTGCGCATCAAGCGCTCTCGACTTGGTTCGGGACCCGCCCAGGCCAACCAATTTTTCCAACCCTAACGTATCTGTCATTTGATATGAGACTTGTCTGGAATGAATACATCGCAGACCTGTCCGTTGAAGGTCATTGTAGAATTCAAGTATGCATTCAAATTGCCTTTGCAATAGAAAAAAGTTAAGAAAAAAGCGTGGCGTATCCGGCAAAAAGTTTGGCAAACCTGAGTTTTATCCTTTATCCCTTCTAAACAAACATTAAATTTTGTTAAATGTCTCCCATTTCAGGACGATTTTCTCCGTCTCCATACTCTACGCATCTGGTCAAGTTATTCTTGCGTTGGCTTCGATCGAGAATAAGGAATCGAAAGTCCATCCGTGAGTTCTGAGATTGTGCGACTACTCTTGTTCAACGTGTAGGAGAAGCTATTATATCAGTGAAAACAGTGGTTTTGTTCCTAGTTTTTCGATAAGGTTTACGATGACTAGAGAAGAGTTAAGGGTCATGCGTGCACACCAAATCGTAGATAAGCAATCTTGGACTTACGATAATTTCTGCACGGAGTGGAGCCATTGGTACAGGGAATTTTTTTGTGAAAAATGTTACAAAATCGTTTTACAGATGGATGGATCTGGCAGGTCTGGTCATTATTGGCTTCGGAACTGGTGGCATTAAGCCATGTGTGTCAGCTTTCGGTGGAGATCAGTTCGAAGTTGGACAGGTAGGATTTAGGACAATCACACACCAGCGCATATCTCTGAGATCTCCATTCACACTGGATTTTTACTGAGTTTCAGGAGCGGATGTTGTCGCTGTTCTTCTCCATGTTCTACTTCTCCATCAACGCCGGTTCTATGATTTCCACTTTCATTTCACCAATCTTCAGATGTAAGTTGAAACTACAGAATAATCAAGATTCGGTTCATCAGCTGCTGGAGAAGTCCTACTGGATGGCGCTTTTCCTAGCCAATAGGAGCTAGTGCCTCTCCCTCACCAATAGAAGCTTCGTAGTGCTCTTCTCCCACCAATAAGAAGCCGCATTGTAATATCGTAATCTCATAGCCTCGTCGCCTCGGGAACCGTTACCCATACCAGAAAAGAAGAAATTTATGCCAGCGATTAGCAGAATTTGCCTTACTACATAAAATGCAGATATTGATTGACTGTTCTGAACTGGATAGCACTAAACAAAATAAATTATTATTCGGGTTAACTGTTAAAACGAACAATTTCAGCTCAACCATGCCTTGGACAAGACTCATGCTACCCCTTAGCTTTCGGTATTCCGGCAATTCTGATGATCTTTGCGACATGTGAGTTCCTTCCTGCGGTTGTATACATTTGAATTTTTATAACCATAGAATATCAAACATTTTTTGTACTGCTTTAAAGCTCAAATTGCTTGCCGAATTAAACCTAGCTGAAACCCAGGCTATTTTGTCCCACCTTCTGTCTCTGAAAACTAGTTCCTAGAAGCATTTCGAATATACGACTCCTTGGGGAGCGCGGGCGCGTAGCTGGAAAAGACATCGCCCCCACTTCTACAGACCGAATCGATCTGAGGTTCATGTCCCGCCCAGGGCAACTGTTTGAGAATTCCAGGATTACGGAGTTGTGGATTAGAAACAGACAAATCGTAAGACATTCCATTTCCTAATCCAAATGTACCACAGCCCTTTTGTCACGTTCTTGGTGCTGTCACATCACGAGATTCTCATCTGATTGATTGCTTAAAGATAGCAGTATGGTCAGCAAGGTGTCTTCAAAGAAAGTGAACAGATTTTACGAAGAACCTCGCCGTCGATAAGGAGGATTATATAACAAGATAACAGAAGCCGATTACCGCCCTATTCAGCTCACCATGTAACACGTGGCAGTCCACGTGTCGAATCCATGGCTAGCCAAGGAGAAACCTTTCTCTGTGGAAAAAAATCGCCCGTTGAGAAACAGAAATGATCGGGTTCAATCCTCACAAAAAGAGGATGCTACAGTACTATGTAGGGGCCGTAAGAAGAGGTACATCGACCTTCTGGAGAACGTACAAAACAGTTTCACTAGAATACTTATGATGAGGTGTTTCTCGGGGATTATAGTCAGGAACGCTCTGTTCGCTTTGGCCTTCCCTCACTAAGAAATAGAAGGAAAATCTCAGATTTTGTTCTGATCTACAAAATACTTTCTAGTAAGTTTTCCACAAATCCAATTAACTTTTTTTGGGATGCACTGACGAGGACCGTTAGAAGAGAGCTTATGCCTCGAGTCCCGGTTGCAAAATCCCAAATATGTAAGACCTGACTTTTTTCGGGAAGTTCGAAGACTTGGATAAGCTGTCTGTGCAAGCCTGTAAAGGTCCGGATGCTGTATAAAGTCCAGGAATGTGAATAAGCGATTTCTCTGTTGGAGGTTGCATAATAAAGCAGTTGTATTATCAATCAAATGAAAAACGCTCCGAACTAGGCAAATGCATGGCGCGATTTTTTCTTTCAACACACAAAAACGCACTCTAAAAATTCCTTAACTTAAAGACAAGCTTTAACCCATCGATTTCAATTAAAATTAAATATCTTATAAAATCTATACTGTATTTTAATTCTCATTTAATTTATACCATGTTCACGTCGCGTTGCACACTTTTAAAATCAAATTAGACACCTTTAAAATCAAATTGGACACTTCTCAAATCATATTGGACACTTTTCACGTAAAATTGGACACTCTTCTATGTTTGCCTAAAACTTTTGAAATCAAGCCGAATTCTTCCAAATCGAAATAAGCTTCTTCTAGTATTAAACTAGAAACTCTCCAAAAATTGTAGAATAATTTTTTGTTCAGGGAAAATTTTAGTATAACCTCCTTTAAGTTTTAATTCATCTACCCAATAAGTGAACACATTGGAAACACTAGAAATTTTATTTTAAGAAAAACAACGTAATTTTCAAGTTCAAAACGTTAAACGAAGCACAGCACAAGTTAATCTGACCAAGTAGCAACAAGGTTGTAACAAGCATTAGGCTCATGCACATTCAATGAAGTCTGAAATGCAGGGTTTTGGGCGGATGCATGACGCAATCTCGACTATTTACACGCCACAGAAATTTCGTTACCCTGTGCTTTCATACGAGTTTCGAACATCTTAAGAAGCTTCACAAGCAGCAAGTTAAAACTTTTCAAATAGTACTTGCATTTTTTTAGAATATCCTGCATTCTCGTAATTCGTTATGTGTTTTTAAGTTCTAAACCTTAAAATAGGCATAAATCAATCGATACGGCTACTTTGTGAAGAAATTATAACAAGCGTTCGGCCCATGCACAATCAATCGAGTGTGAAATGCAAAAATCAGTTGAGTGCATGGCGCAATCCATACCGCTCATACGTCAGAAAATTTATATTTTCTTTAGCTTTCAAATGCGCCCTTAATTTTTTGAGTACCTTTACTGTGAGCAAGGTTATCGGCTTTCAAACAGTGTATACATTTTTTGAGACACTCTGTATTTCACATGAAAGCGAAAGCAAATTTCCCTAAGACAAAATTTTATTTCTTGAATCTTGCTCAATTCGGATGAAGCACGTTTTGACTGGAGGATGTCCATCAATTTAGCTTCAAAGCAGTTTGCCTTGAAGATTGCTCATTTCTTCGTGAATATGTTAAAGGAGTGAAAATTGTGGTAGTTGGCCCAATCAATATAGAAAATCACTTCCACAATAAGTCCGTCTCTCTACAGCAATCCATTGCATATTGCTATTACAGGTTGCCGCTATTGAGTATTCTTACTTCAGGCTTATTCATGGCTGGGTCGTTCTGGTACAAGAAGCCACCACCAAAGGAGAACGTCTTCGCGGAAGTGGCGCGTGTTATGGGTGTAAGTATTTCCTCACGTTATGTCACTATTGTGTGTTCGAATTCGAACTCGAATATTCGAAAAATCGCGTTTTTCGATTGTATTCAAATTCGAATATATAAACTCTGCGATATCTCGTTGAAGTAGAGTTCGTAAGCCCTAGTTTATACTTGCGGCGCTGCGCGGCGCGGCACGATGATCGGGATAGATATCGACCGGGCGGCGCGAAAAATCGATATCTATGGCGATCGTGGCGCCGTGCCGCCACGCGGCGCAAGTATAAACTAGGGCTAACGCATCCAAAGGTCGAATAGGCATTGATTGACTTCGAACTTTACCATTTTATTCCATAAGTTGCTCTCAGCTGTAGACCAAGATTGATAGCGACCTTTTATTAGGCTTACGTTTCGGCGATGTCGCTTTCGTCCGAGCCTCAAACTTGGGTAATTAAACTTGGACTAAACTTGGACTTTACCATTTTAATATAAAATGAAATAGATACAAAATAAATTTTTTATCTTTCATATTTCCTGTCACTCAATACGTTAGTCAACTAACTGTACTTGATTGATTGATTTAAATGAAAAAAAAATTCAAAAAAAATTTTTTTTTGAAAAACGTCCTCCATATGTAGAAACCTTCTTTGTATTGTATAGTACTAATCACCGAAATAAAGCTGAGTATTTCTTGGCAGCCAAAATGAATAGCAACAGCTGGACAACAACGATTTTTTTAGTAAATTACTTAATGAATATGAAAAAAATGCTCTCAATTGCTTGCTGATTGCTCAATACGATGAGATTTGATTTAGCGTGCTATTTCGAACAAATTCCGATCGAAGACCAAGAAAGAGCACTGGTTGGACAATTACCTTGACACGCATGTCTGTGAGAGTGATCCGAAGTACGATTTTACTCCTTTGCTTTTTATTGCCTTATTTTTCTATTTATTTCCACTAATTTTTTTAAACATGTGTGGGAAACAAGATTATCTGCGATTAATTTTAGATGTCTGGACTATCGGTTAGAAGTTGGAAACAAGAATGCCTGTCAGAAGGTACGTATACGTATAATAAAGAACTCAGCATTGTTCCTAAACTGGTTTACAAGGTAAACTGGTAACCAACTGCTGTTGTTATAGCTCCTCAAGCTCATGAGAAAAAAAAACAAAGGAAATAGAGTAAAAACGAAAGGATAGTTTTTCCTGCTAGTAGAAAAAAAGGGAATGGAAACAATACGTACCTGTAGCATCACTCCAGTTCGTATAGACAATGTGGTACTTTCCGGGTTGAGCTCACAGCGTTGTCGAAAGATAGAGATCACGTACGCTACTCGACGACGATCGATCCCGGTATCCTCTCCTTTGACATTCCATATGGTGGCAGACGATGAGAGAACGGAGCCAACTGTGAGCATATTCCGATTCTTGTCCAGCGCTGAAGGTCATCCCTGAAAATAGAGAATTTCTTACCATAGCAACGCGTTAAAACTGCCTAGATAATGAAATTTTCCTGTTCTAGGAGAGCTCAAGAGGACAAAAAAGCGATTCATTCAGTAACTGCGTGCTATGAATGGGCATTCGCAAGATTGAAATCGATTATCGATTTTCTGTCTGCTAGATGTGCAGTTTTCACGCTCTTCGAGACTGTGCTTTCAGCTGGTTTTAGGTCTAGGTTGTACTTCGGCGACGTCGGCGACAGTGTTGAGCGGGTGCTGCGCAGTGCGTAGCAGCCCCAAACACTGCTGCCAACGTCGCCGCAGTATAACATAGGCCTTAGGTCACGTTTATACTTCCGACGCCGAGCGATGCGACGGCATGTAAAGTGGCCAAATTGATCGTTCGCGTCGCTCAATCAATATACTTGGCGTCGCGTCGCTCAGCGTCGAAATATGCACGGGGTCTTAGAGGATGAACTCTATAATTCAACACCCTATCCTCGTATCATATTTTTTGCATAGCTTACCAGGATACTATCTCAACGGTAGGTCGGAACGGCGCAAGAGATGTGTATGGGCAGAACCGCCTCTCCCTGGGAAGTAACAAACTGCAGGTATCTCGACCCCAATACAACTCTGCGCAGAGTTAGGGGCGACGGAAACCGCGTGTTGGCGCCTTGTTGATTCACGTGCTCCACAGCTGACGGGCGCGCGCGGGATGAGGGCTCGTATCGCGACTCGGTGCGGTGCGCAGGTGGCGTACTAGGGAAGAGCTCGGGCTCGTGAACGAGGGGTCGGGGGTTTGGATCTCGAGGACTGCGTTCGTTTTGCACTTTTGCAAAATCCATGTTTATCATTTAGTAATCCACCTAGGGGTGCTATAGTGTGTTATAGAGCATGTTTACATATAACATACCACCCATACCGTTAACAAGGGTGGTCCAGGCAGCGTCACAGATTTCGCTGAAACTTCGTCTAGGGGCTATTTGGTGTGCTGGTCACGAATCTGACATCCGTTTTTCACGATTCGGCTGGATAATATAGATACAGGAAGGCACTAGGATCACATTCTTAAAGTGTCTGCCGGTGACGGCAGGTAGAGACACAATCGTGAAAAACGGATGTCAGATTCGTGATCAGCACCCCAAATAACTCCCTCCCCCTAGACGAAGTTTCAGCGAAATCAGTGACCCTGCCTGGACCACCCATAGTTAACCGTATGGGCGGTCTCCGACCGAATCATGAAAAACGGATGTCAGATTCGTGATCAGCACCCCAAATAACCTCCTAGACAAAGCTTCAGTGGAATTTTTTTTGACTGAAGTCTTGCCGGTGGAGTCAGAACTTTAACTAGTGCCACAAAATATGTATCGTTACATAACTACGGTCACACAAAATAGGCTTCAAACAAGTGCTACACAGAAGTGAATATTTTAGCTAGTCTGTAGTTTGAGGCATATGTTATATGAAAATATAACACTCTATAACACACTATAGTACCCCTAGGTGGATTACTATAGGATAAACATGGATTTTGCAAAAGTGCAAAACAAACGCAGTGCACGGGATCCAAACCCTCGACCCTCGCTCACGAGCCCGAGCGCTCCCCTACTACGCCACCTGTGCACTTCGCTGAGACGCGATGCGAGTCCTCATCCCGCGCGCGCCCGTCAGCTGTGGGGCACGTGAATCAACAGGGCGCCAACACGCGGCTTCCGTCACCCCTAACTCTGCGCAGAGTTGTATTGGGGTCGAGATACCTGCAGTTTGTTACTTCCCAGGGAGAGGCGGTTCTGCCCATATACAACTCTTGCGCCGTTCCGACCTACCGTTGAGATAGTCTCCTGGTTAGACAGTTGCAAAGGGCGGGCGGTAGCGCAGTCGGATAAGGCGCTGGGTGTCGTGCGCACTCCAATCCAAGGTTCTTGGTTCGGACTTCGCGCCAAGGCCAACCAAGCCGTCCATTCCTGCTGGATCGGAGAATTGCTATCCTTGCTTGTCTGATAAGGAAAAAACACGAAGGCTTGTTTACCAAATGACCTCCCCTGAAGTCAATCCACACTCGCAATCAAATTTCTTCCAGAATATACCGCAGAAGTAGAATGGGTGGCGCATTCCACAAAGATATCGATTAACGGCGATTGTTATCCTTATAGACTCATAGGCAATGATCTTTATCGTCAGTGAAAAAGAGCCGCATGGCAGAATGAAATTGAATGTCGCGATTTCAGAAATCGTTCATCGATGACATCAAATCGTTGCTTCGTGTCCTGATCATGTTCTTGCCGGTGCCGATGTTCTGGGCACTCTACGATCAACAAGGCTCTGTCTGGCTGATTCAAGGTGAGCATAGGGAGCGTCAACATCTTCCGTCACATCTCGTCAGCTACCGTTTCATAGGCATTCAAATGGACTGCCGCCTTTCGTCCACCGTTCTGTTTCTTCCCGATCAGGTGCAGACACTGAATGCTGTGCTCATTCTGCTTTTCATTCCTCTCTTCCAAGTCGTCATCTATCCGTTGGCCTCGAAATGCGTAACAATCACGTGAGTTCCCGCTTCCTTTGAATCTTCTTCAACTAATCGATATTCGATCATCCGAACAGTGCACGGCAAAACACGACCAATGCCGAAAGCGAATTCGGCGAGCGTTGATAATGCCGAAAACGTGCTTATAGTGCAAACTGGCAGCGGCTCGCTATGAATGTAGACAATGAAAAAGTCTTATCTGCAGAGTTTTTTAACTGCAAATAACCGTTTGCTGTCCATCATGACGTTAGGAGCAAAGAAATCAGATGTACTTGCGTTAACGACTCACATGACACTAAACCGCTGATGACGAACCTCTGAATGCCGTGTCCATGACTTTTAAAGAAACTTCGAGGAAGCCCATTTGAAAACCAATAGACTTGCTAATAAATTGAAAACTCCTCTTTTTATACTGGAGATAGAATTTTGCTGTTATTGGAAGGGAGCACGGCGCGTGCAGCGCAAGCGGAGGAGGTGCCGGTTGTCGCGTGCACTCCGATACCAGGTTCGTGGTTCGGATTTCCCGCTCAGGCTAACCAATTCTTCCATCCTTCCGGGGTCGGTGAATTGCTACCACACTTGTCTGGAAAGGGTAAAGCGCTGACTTGTTAACCAGCTGGCCACCGTAAGTCATTGTATGGCCAAATACGCATTCAAATCGCCTCCACGACATCCCTTAGGAGCAGAATGCAATCCGCATTTCAAAAGGATTTGAGAGAAACCTCCCTTTATGCTTTATCGTTTCACGGAAGGGGCATGTGCCCATGCAGAGAATTCCAGGATGTGGCCCATCTACTATACAGGGTGCGCCATAAATATGGTCACTTTTTCGCGCGTCATTGTTTGTATTTGTTTGTGAACGTTTTTATGTATCCATTGTTTCTTCGGATTCTACGTGTCATCTTAACCGTATATAGTGTTCTTTGCATCTCCACACTGCTTCTACCAGAAATGGTAAAGTCTTGTTGTCAAAGAGGCGCTATCTTGGATCCGAGAAGGGCAGGACTTTCTGTTCCTAACATCGCTCGTCTGCTGAAGCTGCACAAGATGACAGTCTAACGCTATGTGGAACGTAACTCTCTCGTTGATTGTTCCCGACGTGGCTGCCCGGTATCCGTAGCTACGAGCAGTCTTTGAAAAATCGTGAAAGAACAATTCAAGTGGAATCCAGGCCGTAGCATGAGAAAGGTGGCATCCGAGCTCAACCTATCGGCTACGACGATGAGGCAAGTTGTTAGGAATGAACTTGGACTATACCCCTACAAGTTCCTTCAACTGCACGGACAAACGCCTGCACAGATGGAAGGAAGAAGAAAAAAATGTCCAAGACTCCTCGAGCGGCACGACCACTGCACGACGCTCTTCACTGATAAGAAACTTTTCTCAATTGAGCAGCATTTTGACCGCCGAAACTCGCGGTTATTGGCTGAAAGTGGTGAGGATGCAGACACCGTTAACAGAAACTCTCATGCAGCTTCCCTTATGGTTTGGGCCGGAGTTTGCGCCACAGGACGGACACGATTGGTTTTCGTTGAAAAAGGAGCCAAGGTCAACACCAATGTCTACGTGAACGACATTGTGATGAAGGAGGTGCTTCCCTAGGCTCAAGAACACTCTGGAAATACAACACGGACCTTTCAACAGAACGGCGCACCCGCTCACAAGTCCAAGAAGACTCAGGAGTGGTGCGCAAGGAATCCTCCCAACTTCACCCCTGTTTCTGAATGGCCGACAAGCTCGTAAGATTTGAGTGTTATGGATTAATGCGTTGGTTCATTCTAGAGGGTGAAGCCTGCGCTAAAAGGCGCACTACGATTCGAGGATTGAAATCTTCACGGGAAAAAGCATGGAAGGAAATTCCGCAAGCAACCTTGCGTGCTGCCGTTGAGTCCTACCCTAAGCGTCTGAAGGTTGTCATTCGTGCCAAGGAAGATCATATTAGATGATATCCATTTTGCGTGTTAACTAGATTGTTAGTAAATTGTTGCGGAAGTTTCGCTATTCCCTGACAAATTCCCCGTGAGTAATTCGCTTTTTATTGAGTGACCATATTTATGGCGCACCCTGTAATTGTGCTCGAACGAATATATTAGAATAATTCGAATAATTTATTCGAATAATCACTGGAGTAATCGAATATTCGATATTTCTAAATTTTTGAATACTCCTCCGAGTTCAAACATCGATTGCCTTAAAAAGTCGAATTTTTGTTTCGAATTCGAACATCGAAAAAGAGCCATATTCGAATGTTATTCGACAAATGAACATTTCAAAATCACTCGAAAATCGAATGATTTTACTCGAATATCGAATAAATTTCCGGTCTTTAAACACAGAACCTGGTTCGAATAAATTGCTCGACTATTCGATTGATTGAAATCGATTTATTTGAATAAGCGAAAGATAAGGCTTATTCGATTTTCGAACATTCGAAAAAATTGATAAGCGAATAAATTCGATCGTTCATTTGTTCGAAAATTTTCGACATCGAATTCATTTGTTCATTCATTCGTTCCATATAATTTCTCAAAGGCACATCTATACCATCCAAGACACCTGTCACCTGTATCACCTGTCGTCCCGTTGATCATCGACTTGCTCGAGCGGGCGCCAGCAGCGTCTCCATTCGTCCCTGTCGCGTGCCAGAGTGGTCCAATGGATCCTCCTCGCTCGAGGGACACGAAGAGCGTCATATCGGTCGTTCAGGGCTTTCACGAAGAAGTCCGACCAACGCGTTGGTGGGCGTCCTGTTGTTCTTTTGACATCCCGCGGAATCCAGTCTGTGACGGCTCTCGTCCAGCGGGTGTCTGCGAATCGCATTACGTGGCCGGCCCACCTAATTTTCGACGACTTGGCCCATGCGACAGCGTCTCTGATCTTCGAACGTCGGCGAAGCTCGGAACTCCGGAGGCCTTCGCTCACTTGCGTGAGTCGTGTCACTCCGAGCATCGTCCTCTCGATTCCACGCTGCGCGACGCTGATCGCGTGTTCATCCTGCTTTCGTATAGCCCAGGTCTCTGAGGCGTATGTTAGGGCAGGAAGAACAGTGGAGTCGAATAGGTGGGCACGGAGTCGGACGTTCTTCGTTTTCTTCACGACTTCTTCGACGCTCTTGAAAGCTCCCCAAGCCGCTCGTTTCCTCCTGCTCAGCTCTGGTGCTAGGTCGTTGGTCATGTTGACTTCGCGACCCAGATACACATAGCTGGAGCATTCGGAGATGTTCGTTCCGTTGAGCGAGAATGGGGCATCAGAAACCCATCCGTTCTTCATGAACATCGTCTTCGTAAGATTCAGCTGCAGTCCAACGCTTCCACATACACGATCGAAGTCGGCCAGCATTCGTTCCGCCTGACTGATGCTCGGGTTATGAGCACGATGTCGTCAGCGAAGCGAAGATGGTGCAGTTGCCGGCCGTCGACCTTCACTCCCATGTTTTCCCATTCTAGTTCGCGCATGACGTTTTCGAGGGTGGCACTGAAGAGCTTCGGGGTTATGGTATCCCCTTGTCGAACCCTTCTCTTCACGTCAATGACGACGTCGTTGTAGAATGGTGAGATCTTGGTCGTGAATTCACTGTACAACTCTCGAAGGACTCTGATGTACTGAGTAGGAACGCCCTGGGTGAGCAGGGCTTCCACGACCGCTTCAGTCTCGACGGAGTCGAATGCCTTCTTCAGGTCAATGAACGTAAGGCACAGCGGCAGCTTGTACTCTCGCGACACTTCGATGAGCTTCGTAATGGTGTGTATGTGGTCGATCGTGCTGAATCCTCTCCGAAATCCTGCTTGTTCGCATGGCTGTCCTTCGTCCAGCGTTCTACTAATCCTATTCAGGATGACTCGAGTGAACAGCTTGTAGACTACGGACAACAGGCAGATCGGGCGATAGTTGCCAATGTCGTGCACGTCTCCCTTCTTGTACAGCAAGACGGTCTTGCTGGTCTTCCACTGAGATGGAACCTTGCATTCGGACAGGTAGCGTGTGAAGAGCCGCGCCAAGGTGTTGATAAGCGCTGGCGGGAGGTTCTTCAGGTGTTCAGCTCTGATCCTGTCAGGACCGGGTGCTGTACGTTTCTTCACCGACGAGATGGCGTGTCGGATCTCGGAAGGGAGAACAGAGGGGATGACGTATCCATCCTGCGGAAGATGGCGTAGGGGCAGGTGGACGTGGCTATCGAAGAGATCGGAGTAGAAGTCGTGGATGACTTTCTCCATGGTCCTTCTGGAAGAGGTGACGGTTCCGTCAGGACGTCGGAGAGCGGTCATCTTGGTCTTGAAGTTGGCGAAGTTCCGGCGGGCATTGTGGATGCTCAGCCCTGCCTCTGCTGCTTCAGCCAACACTTCCGCCCTTCTCTCCTTCAGATCTTCCTTTATCGCCGCTCTGCATAGCTTTGCAAGCTCGGACGTCAGTTGATAGTTGCCTGACGCACGTGCTGCTCCACGCTGGCGTATCAGCTCGAGAGTTTCCGGAGACAGGCGTCTCTTGGTGGTCTTCAAGCTCTCGGCTCCCTTAGCACTATCGTGGAGATGGTGCACGAAGCGATCGTATTCCTCGTCGACGTTGTCCATGACGGCATCTTCCCAAAGGCCGGCAAGAGAGGTGTAGAGATCCCAGTTGATGGTCGTTCTGGGACTCCTCTTCTTGAACTTCGCGGCCTTCTCTCCTTGACGCGAAAAGCGGAACCTCGCGCGAAGGAGGCGGTGGTCCGATCCCGTGTAGAACTTGGGGACAACGGAGACATCGGTCAGGCAATACTTGCGATTGAAGATGATGTGGTCGATCTCGTTGTGGAACTGGCCACCGGGGGATTCCCAGGTCCATCGTAGGGAGGGAGGCTTCTGGAACTGCGAGTTTCCATGGATGGTCTTGGTCGACATGATAAACTCAGACAGCCTTTCACCTTGCTCGTTCCACTCCAAACCGTGGGTTCCGATGTGAAGTTCTTCCGGCGACCTTCGTGGCCCGATCTTGGCGTTGAAGTCGCCGACGATCACCTTGTAGAAGGTGTGATCTTCCTTATAGAACTTCTCCAGCTCCACGTAGAAGGCCTCGACGTCTTCGTCGTCGTAGTCGGATGTTGGGGCATACGCGACGAACACAGTCAAGGCTGGCACGGAGCCACATCGCTTCAGTCGCAGACGTCCGATTCGGCTTGTCAGAGACTCGTACGAATCGATGTTCATGGCCAAGTGCGTGTTGACGAGGACACCAACGCCGCCTACTCCCCTGCTGTCGCATGTTCCGAGGAACAGTTCTTCTCCGGAGTCGTAGGCGGCGTGTAGGGGGTGGTGTCTTCTCGTCTCGGTCAGTCCGATGACGTCGTACTTGATCTTCCTGGCTTGCATCATCAGGTCCTCGACGGATGCTTCCGACGCAAGCGTGCGGGCGTTGTAAGTACAGATCGTCATCCTAGTCCTTCTCAGTTTGCGCAGCCTGGTTAGGCCCTGAGATTTTAGCAGCCTCTCCGTACTCGTCCTTCCCATCGCTGCAGAAATGGGGGCTCTTTCGGGGTCAGGGGAATGAGGCCCTTTAGTGCTGCTGTGTTTGACTGGAATACAACACGGGTAGCTAGTCAGGCTCTGTCGTGCGGGCGGGGTACTCCGGGCAGCCAGCCAGACTGCCCGAAGGGACGGGGCGAGACTTAAGGCGGCCTCGAATCGCCTTACATGTACTCCCAGTCTACCGAGTGCAAGCTTTTGGCCGAGCCGACACAGTTACAATCCGCACAGTCACGGACACATCCACGCACACTGTGCACGAACATGCCGCTCCCACGCACAAGGAACGCATCGACCCGACACAGCAGGAGCAAGGAGTCCATCCCCTGCATCCCACCTGCGTCTCTGGGCAGTACACGGTCGCATTTGGTTCGCGTTTAATTCCCCTATCCACCACCCGGGGACGCGCCACGTGGCCCTGCGACAAGCGGCCCGAGATCCCTCTTAACAAGAGAGCCCGAAGGCTCTCTATCGAGGGAGATCCGTGGATCAAGCAGATCAAGATCCAAGACACATGCGCCAAAATTAGCCACATTTTGGAATTCCTTCACTTATTCACTCGACGCTAGAAGCCCATCAGAAAGAAGCTTTTCTTTTATTTAACGCACACCTGCCCGCTTCCCTATCAGTACCCAACATTTTTGCATAAAAATCATTTTTTATCGCATCTTCAGTTTCCCGCTTTTGCTCAGACGTTATTGTCCGGAGAGTTTTTAAACACTCCTAGTAATGCAATTTTCCAGGACCACGTGTCTTACCCTTCCGCAGCACCGTGAAAATTGAGAAAATAATCTTGCTTTTCAATTGCAGTACAGTATCCATTCTTATTTACAAGCAAATAAAATAAAAATTCGATTATTAAATACTCCTTAGCTAACCCCTCACTGATTTCAAGATTTTTAAGGATTTCAGGATTTTTAAGGATTTTTCTATAGAGCGCGAAGGTTATTCATTCAGTGCCTTAAAAATTGAGATTTTTTCCCTTCTGTCGTTTTTTTAAAATATAGATCTTATACTATTTGCTTCAGACCGCTCCGAAAGATGGTTGTTGGCGGTATGCTCGCATCACTGTCTTTCCTCGTCACAGGATTCGTACAGCTCAGTGTGAATGTGAGTCTTTTTAAAATTTCATAAATTCCAACTTTTCTGTTGAAATGTAACCCAGTTCCAGAAACGGAATTGAAATTCGTTGAATCTCATTTTAGGTGCCACTGCTTTATTTTACTTGTACTTCATTCTTTCTCATTTCCTCGAGTTTTTTTTTTTCACGGTATAGGAATATCTTATATATTCGGGCTTGGACAGCAGTCGGAGGAGGCGGACTCTTGTTTTTATTATTTTGAAGGAATATTTTGCAATAAAATTGAAGGAAATGGGATTTCTATATAAGTCTGACGCCTAGGGGCGCGTAGGCTCTTCTGGAGGAAGAACTTCGAGACAGCTGAATGGCGTCAAGAAGGTTATTGTAAATCTTGTGCTGAAAGCTCAGAATCGCCCAAAAAGCCTCGATAGCCGTAATGGGTTGGCGACCTTCTTAGGTCTAGAGCTTGCTAGGTATACGGTGGAAACTCAACTGATATCAGAAATCAATACATAGTGTTGTGGGACCTTCCTCACAGACGAACTGTCAGTCCAAACGCACCCGGAAATTCCTCTCGCGTCGACGATATCAAGGACAAAGAACGAGGCGATAACGAACTGCGTCACGGTTCGTCGGACATGAGCTTATGACAACTGAAGTCACCCATATGCCCGCGATAACCGCCAACTACTGATTGAACACATAGACCCAGGCCATCTCTGGGGCTCTGTGCTGGTCAGAGGACGCAGGCAATCGATTATTGATTGCTTTTGGAACAATCGAAGCTTTTCGAAAATTTCCAGAATTCCCTTCATGAGACTTATCCCTTAGAGATCGTTTAGTGTGCACACGATACGAGACGCGATTTTGCGATAGGCACCCATATCGATCGCGCCACGCGACAAATCAATATGGGAGCCTATCATCACATCGTGTTGCGCGTTGCGTGCACACTTAACGATCCCCTTACAGAAATACAACCTTTATTACCTGCACCACAAGGTCTCCATTCGTCCCAAAATCCCCCAATGGGACGATGAGGAGGTACCAGATGTCATGTTGACCTGTCATGGAGTTTCTTGGTTCGAGGACCGCCCAGGCCAACCATGCTTTCGATTCCTGTGGGGTCAGTGACTTCTCCGTGATGGCCGAAATACACTACCTCCCCACTCCTTCAAAAATCACTGTATAGGCCGAACATGCTTGCAAATTGTCGATGTGGTATTATGCAGAGTAGAATGCCTGGCGCGTGCCAAACCACCGAACTTTCTCCCTTGTCTTTTGTCCTTCCAACAATCGTTCGATCGATCTTTCTTAGGTAATGTGAAGCCCTTCCTTGGTCGAGACTATTCGCATAATTTCTTCGTTAAGTGGTTAATCGTATAATCGTAGAAAAACACTGATAGTATTGTCCTATAGCGAGTGTTCGATCAATCCATATCGTTTACATGGCTTGAAACCCATCCGTTGGATATTATATTCTCGTGACGACCCTAGCTGAACGACAACCCGTTTGATGCTAAGCGTATCATCTTCAGCAAACACTACCGTCTCTTCCCGCCAACAACGAAGCATACGTCAGTGTTTGGAACCAACTGGAGACTTGCAATGTCGTCGCCACGTTCCCGGACCTTGATCCGTTCACTCTGAAACCAAATGTGGTGAGTTTTTCTTAATATACCATCATACATAATCATACCCGCCCGAGAAGAAAGAGAGGAAGAAGAACATCGATTTCCGCATAGGACGCGCGGCGCGTCCTAAGTGGAAATCGATTATTGGTTATTTATGCTTCACTGCCGCAATCATGTAATTGCTTTTTTTTTGTACATGTCTGGAAAGGGGCGCTCTGTCTCTCTCCAACAACACCCGAAGAATTTGTTCAAAAACTCAAAACTTTAAAAAAGGGTTTAGCAAAGGTGCACACAGACTTCCAGCTGTAGACGGAAATCTAACAAGTTCCATGCGTCCTATTGGGACAAATCCACGAGTGATCTACAATTTCCAGTCGATGATCGACAACAAGAAGACCAAAGAGTCGTCGTTGCATCTGAAATCGCCCAGCTCCTCAACAAAATCCTGGTCAGTATCGATGAAGCTGGACTACACGGGTTGCACTCCTGATCAGTACCAGGTTCGAGATACTGTAACTCTGTTTGTTATGAACGTGTACTCTCTAAAAATGACCTTTCGCTTCAGATGCTACCCAAGTCATTCGACGTGCAGTTGAAGACCACGGAGATCTACTACGTGGCCATCAGCCCCAACGGTGTTTATCAGGGCAAAGCAAATCCGTTGAAACCTACACAAGGAACTGGAGAGTTCAGTTTGGGGTGAGAATTTCGGTACTGGCATTAAATTGCTTGTATAAGTAGTACAGTATCCAGAATTGGGTGCATTGTCTTAGGCCCCGTTTATGCTTCCGACGCCGAGCGACGCGACGGCATGTAAAGTGGCCAAATTGATCGATCGCGTCGCCCGATCAATATGGTCACAATACGTGGCGTCGCGTCGCTCAGCGTCGAAGTATAAACGGGCCCTTAGAGCTATGCCGATCATAAACGTACATACTACCTAGTGGCACATTAAACATTTGACTTACTGTAGTGGAATGCAATTGCTTCAGAATCGTGACGGCGACAACACCGAGATACGACGGAAATTTGGTGATGTGTCGGATGGACACTGGCGATTTCGATCCCAATCACCCATGCAATCCGCGAAGTCCCTCTGACTTCTACTACTGGGAGACGAACTACGATCGCGGCACTGACGATCGTGACTCGAACTCCACCTACACGACGAGCCAAGGGGTATCATCTGACTATGCCGTTGACTACGTCTACAAGCCGGTAAAGCCGGGCAGGTGAGCAGCCTTACTGATATCGAGGAGGGAGTCTCGAAAGTTGCTCAAAACCGTAAACCCCACCAGTACCAGTAGCCTAAAGTGCAAAGCATTAGACCCCCGTTATTCTAAAAATTTGATAAAATCAATATCAGCGAGTTCTGTTCCTGTGGAAGTGCTTTGTTGAAACCTACACCTGCGGCAGCAACACTATTTATAACCGGATTTATACTTCAGTCGCCATGCGACGTGGCGTTGCGAAAGCTACTACTATCGATTATCTTCGCTGCCTAATCGATCGTCGTAGCCTTCACAACGCCGCGCTTCCCAACGACCGAAGTGTAAATCCTGTCTATGGGAGTGCGGTTTGGACTAGAAAATCCGACGCCATCGTCTTCTATGGATGGGGCCCTGGCATTGCAGCGACGGCAACCGCTCGAAACATCAACAGTGCATTGGAGAGATCACTTCCATCAGCACTAAGCACTGAGGCCTTCACCCCGAGAAGCGTTTCCTTCCCCGCGTCTTCTACAAGCTGCTCTCGCAAGGGTACACTCTCAGCGGTAACTTTTACCCGAACCGCTTCAGAAACTGGGAATCGCTGTTAAGAGAAGCGGTAGAGACGAGCTTCTGCCCTCCTGCCCTACGATATAGTTGTGCTTTTCAGAAATTTTGTCGAACGAATGATTGAATTCATTCGATGCCGAAATTTTCTCGCGAATGAACGAACGAATTTATTCGCTCCTTAATTTTAACATCAAAAATCGAATATGCCCCATTTTTCGTTTATTCGAATATTCGAAAACTCGAGTAATTTGTTCGAATCAAACTCTGTGCTTAGCGGTTTGAAGTTTATTCAATATTCGAATAAAATCGCCCGCTTTTCCAAAAAGGTGCAATATTCGATTTTCGAATAATATTCGAACATGGCTCTCTTTCGATGTTGGAGTTCAGACGAATATTCGACTTCCTAAAACCATCATCGATGTTCGAATTCGAATGAATATGCGAAAATCCAGAAATATCGAATAATCGACTATTCGAATAACCATCTGAATATAATCGTTCGAGCACATCTATAATTTACGACAACGCTAGACTTTAGATAGCAAAAGAGACCAGGACCAAAAAAAGAGGACCAAATGAGACCCTTGAGAATTTGGAGGAACTGGAATGGGTCTCGGTTCCCCACTCACCCCGTTCCTTTGACTATAGCTTATTTCGTCCCTTGAGTCATTCCTAGAGAAGGAGAAAATTTCAGAAAGGCAGAAGACCCTGAAAGGGCGTCAGCAGTCTACTTGACTCCCAGTCTCTCCAACTCTACGAGAAGGGAAGCTTACCTGATCATTAGCTGGGGGACTGTAGTGACTAGCGGAGGTGATTATATTGTTAAGTTAATTCCACTGTATGTTAAATAGAAAATAGATAATAAGAAAGTGTCACACGGCTCAAGACTTTCTGACCAACCAAACATCACACAAGGAAAGTAGAATGCACGGCGCATCCGAGCTGAATAAATGCTCCTGCCCTGCGTCATGCCAGTAAATCGCTTCCATTTTCAGATGGCAATTGTATTACCTTGACGGCACCCCGAAGAACGTTGGATTCAAGACGCCGGACAAGAGCAATATCACCGTCAAGGCTACGGGAGTGTTTATGGAAGTCCACGAACAGGGCGCCGTCTACATTCTCGCATTAACGGGCACCAAGGCACGTGGCGATTTTTCTTTAGATAATTCTGCTGCTTGAAAAAAAAAAAATCTTCAACTATTATGAGCTTGTTTCAGGATAAACCGGTAAAGCATATTAACCAAGTGGTACAGTCGAATTCTGTGTCTATTCTATGGCAAATACCTCAAATTGTTATTATTACTGCGGCCGAGATTCTCTTCTCAATTACTGGTTACGAGTTTGCTTATTCTCAGGTGCGTTGCTTTTTTCGGCACCTTTTTTTATTTTTGCAGCTGCGTTTTGTTATCGCATCGCACTCCTTTAACTGTCACCTTCTGCAACGAATAGTAAGGTTGCGAGGCACGCGCATAGTTATATACCCCTTTGAGTAAAGTCTTTTATAAAATTACATACGAAATACGAATTGATTCGGCATTGATCGACAATTAAAATTGCTTTCCTCTATGTGCCATTCAATAAATGATATGGTTTTAGCCCTAGTTTACAGTTGCGCCGCTGCGCGGTACGGCATCATATTTGGGGCAGATATCGATCTGGTGGCGCGAAAAATCGATATCGATGGCGGTCGTGGTACCGTGCCGCGTGGCGGTGCAAGTACAAGCTAGGTCTAACATCATGCGAACTAACTTATGTTGATTAATTTGAGCTACAGAGCAGGTGCTTGGAGATTTTTTTAAAATTTTTATTGCAATATTTCTGGGTCCTGAGCGGGTGGGGCTGTTCCAAGTTGGCGTGACCGAAGCACATAAGAACTCCGCGGTTTTTAGCTTTATTGATTTCTATTGATTCTACACGATTCCTCATATCGTAAGTCTACTACGATTTATTGATTTGTTGGGATTGCGCTCATGTGGTACGCTAGCGTTGCATGCGTCCTCATATCCTAAACCAACTAATCGATTCTGAAAATTAACCGTAAACCTGCTATACTGCTCTGACAAACATTTCGATAATTAAAACTTCCCTCACAAGTCGAAAAAAGAACATTTAAGAAATTTTCTTATCAAATATCCTATGTTACCCTGGCGCTATTCTACGACTCAAGGAGTTGGGGAGATTTCAAATTCAAAAAAAATCATCCATGCTTTTTCCGAAAGAGTTAATCGGAGCTGTGATCACGAATCTGACACCCGTCTTTGGTTACGGTAGGCTACGGTAGGTTCTGGTGAGTAAAGCTGTCGAGGTCATAATCACCAATTTCGCCCAAATTTCGTCCAAAGGGTTATTTTGGAGTGCTCATGGTGATTATGACATTATGAGATTTATGGAATTTCGATCTTACTGTAGGCTATGGTAGGTCCGATGAATCGGTTTTCATATCCCTGACAACACTATTCATCCGCATCTACCGTACCCCGCCGTATTAAAAAGAAATGACAGGTTGGTGTCCCAAAATAACCCCCATAGACCACAATTTGGGCGAAGTCGATGATCATGGTGTCGTTATCATTACTTACCCGCACCTACCGCAACCTACCGTACTCCGCCTTTATACTAAGAAGGAATGTCACATTCGTGAGCATAAATAACCTCTAAGGCAAAATTTATGTCTCCAGTTTTTGGCTGTTCAAAAGTTTTTTTCTGACCTCTCCTAGACCTTGAGAATCATGTGAAACTACAACAGCGCCTTTCTCCCATCTAAACTAATTAGATTAGATCTTCACTTACTAAAAAATTAACTGTACTTTATAGAAACATTCTTCATAAACTTCTAAGGAAATCACTCGTTTTTCAGTCAGCACCTTCTATGAAGGCCTTAGTGCAAGCGCTTTGGTTATTCACCACCGCCGTCGGAGATTCGATTATTGTCCTGATCACAGCGCTCGACCTCTTCTCGAACATGGCCACCGAATTCTTCGCCTACGCTGGTATGTTGTTCTCATTTTCCAAGAGTTTCGGCTAAACGCCAACCAATCGACGCGAAGCGGTCGCGTCGCGGCTTTTTTCTCTGACAAGGAGAGCCTCCAAACTGGCGGTGAGCTTTTGCGATGGAATTTTTATAAGATGTAGGGTCGCTTGCGGGTAGTCGAAAACCATGGTTAGTTTTTTGGAATCCTCTTCCGTGGTCGAAAAGAGGCCTGTAAAGGTGTGAGCGCGGAGTTCATCATGCTTTACCGCCCCGCACTGATGAACGTAAACGACGTTTGTTGCCATGTTTTGTTCAAAAATGTGTTGGAAATGGTGATAAAGGGTCTCACTGACGATAAATCGCAAAATGCAAGAGCACCTGCATATGAGAACATGTGAGAATCGAACCCACGACCGCGTTCCTGTGAAGCACAACACTATCCACCTCGCCAACGGAGCACATCCGGTGTGGGGCGGCCGGGCGTGATGAACACTGCGCTCACGCCTTCACAGGGCTTTTTTCGACAACAGAAGAGGATTCCGAAAAAAAAAGCTAACTATGTTGTGGACTCCCTACACGGGACCCTGCATCCTGTAATAATTGCATCGTAAAAGCTCACCGCCACTTTGGAGGCTCTCCTTGTGAGAACACTGACACCTAGAGCCCTACATAACCCCCTTCTTATTTCTTCCAACATTCCACGACTTCAGGAGCAATGTTTGTGGTGATCGCTGGCTTCGCTCTGATGTCTATGTTCTACTATGAGTACAACTACTACACTCAAGAACGGAAACCAGACGTTCCACCGGATGCTGTTGACGAAGTGATACCAGTGAAGCAGCATGATCTTCTTGACGACATAACGCACAGAATGAGAGTGAGTGACTCTAGACATGTCACCTCAGTCTCTCTTAATTAAGTACTTTTTCTCGCAAAAAGGCAAGCACCAACTTTTCAGTCCTTCTCAATCGATCCTCACGACGGAGAGTACGCATGGGCTGTGGAAGCGCGGTTAGACGACTATATTCCCGACGAGAGGTTCTAGCGTTTCATCCGTTGTATATGTTGACTGTGATAATAGATTTCTATTAATAACTGTTTTGTGTCATCTCGGCACTCTGTACGTTACGTGCTACGAATAAAAAATTGATCTGTATGAGTGCGCAAGATGTTTCACACAGCTTTTTCTCACATCAACGGAAAGAAGCCTTACTGCAGGGATCCTGCAAGATTCAGCTATGTAAGCTGTGTCATTCGCAGTCCTCTGACTGAATATCGATTCGCCCGAGTCAACGACATCAACGTCTAAACTCATTCTCGTCGTGTGCCACAGTGACCCAATGGGTCGCTAGCAGTGTCGCAGCGTTCACTTGACGATTTCCCAAAGAATCTTAATCCTTGGTGATCCGGTGCAGTGTGACATGCTGTGGAATTCCGCCGGTTGCGACACCCGTCTTGTATAATAAACCGTCCTCTCAGGTTTATTCACGGGTAGATCACACGGCCTCTTGGGCGTTTACATCAGGGATGAGCGGATAATGAAATTTTGAAACCTGGATAACGGATAACGGATAATTTTGCTCGAAATGGCCGGATAACGGAAAAACGGATAACGAACAAACAACAAAAATTAAAACTCGTTTTAAATTGCTCTAATTTCAACGGCAGATCAGGAGCTGAAGCACTGTTGATTTATAAGTCATTCCTAGACATTTTGATTGTGTTTTTTAAACGTAGTGCAGTCGGCAGATTAACGACACCCTACGAGATTTTCTGCCGATCAGAAGAAAGGCAAACAAAGAGCAACATTGCTGCTTTTCGCCTGTTTCGAGAGGGTTGCTTGAATTGTTCTATTTATCAACCGCCTAGTTCTTTTTCCAATCAGAATTTCTTTTCTGCTGAAAAATAGAATGATCCTCGTAAGAGCAATTCTCCCGATGTCTCTTGACTTTTCCATGCTATGAAGCAGGCGGGAGACGTCCAGAATAAAGTCCACATAACAATCTTGATCTACAGCATTATAAGAACCGTTATTGTTGTTGCTGCCCTAAAGCACCCCAAGATCTAAGGTACTTGAACATGGAATTAGCTGGGATAGATACAATACTAACTTCGTTTCTGGTGATAACAGCGAGCAATTGTGTAGGCCAATCACACATTTAAGGACTCATGACATCCAGAAGGGCAGAATTATCCGACGCATTCCAAAAAGGGAGTGGTTCCCTGTGTAATAGAGAGCTAGAAAACTTCACTAGAAAACTCACAAATATAACGAATCTGCGTGTCTTATAGCACCCGCGATTTTAAGTTTATTTAGTACAGTTTGTTGCACCGCTGAAATGTTTAATGGAGAAGTCGCTCCCTCAATGTATCCGAATTGAACCTATTTCCCTTTCGCTCGTATTCACTGCTGTATTGCAGTATTTGTTTGGTGGTTCACAACAGCATATGACTAAAAGCATACCTATACCGCATGCAAGCAAATCGAACACACTGCATTCTGGAGGCACATATGACACGACGCAGAGGTCGGCGGTAAAAATTCATTCCAGGTTGAGCCAGGCCCTGCACTTTTAACGGTCGCTAATAGCAGTTGGTATGCCTTCTTGGTATGCATGACTTAAATTGAATAAGCAATGCTATGTTTAGTAGGCCTCATGAATGTATGGCACATGCTTAGCGACTCTGAAAGGATAGAATTGAGGTATCTCTAAAGCTATGTAACCAGTTCTCAAGTGAGGAAATCACAACTCAACTTCCCTCCTGGATTTGAACGACTTCCGCTGTTTTTGACAAACACTCTTACGATCGTGATGGATCCTTTACATAGTCCACACATCACCACGTTCAAACCTAGGAGTCATGTAATTTGTTGTAATCCGTCCCAAAATCGCCGGATAACGAACAACAAAACGGATAGGCCAAAAACACCCGGAAACCGGATAACGGATAACGGTTAATCCGCTCATCCCTGGTTTACATACCAGAACTCGACAGTAACATACGATTTTATTAACAACAGTAATGTTTATGAACGACAACACGGGCGACGGGTAAACAGCCTCGGGGGGGGGGGGAAGGAGAACTCCGGCTCGGAAGCACCTAGGGGCGGGGAGGCGCCGAAGCCGACACCACACGTCCGGAGATCCAGACGTTGTTTTGTATACGTCTTTTATACCCGGATGCTCGGGTGACATGTGGCTTGGGGTGCGGCTGGCTGTGGCTAGTGGAGCTCCCAGCAGGACCGGGAGGAAACAGCGGTGGTGGCCTTATAGGAGCTACACTACAATTGGATGCCACTAAAGTCACTACGCTGCATTTGTTATCACCGTATTCTGGACGACTTGGCCTAGGCAAGAGTACCTCTGATCCTCAAACGTTTACAAAGCTTGGAACTTTGGTGGACCTCACTTTTCAGAAGCAAACAGTTGTGATTCGCGCCTCGCTCTGTTTAATCGCTGAACTAACAAGCGAATGTTTCCCAACTCATGGTGAGCTTTTGCGATGCTATTTTGGCAGGATGTAGGGCCCTGTGAGTGGAGTCCAGAACCACAGTCAGTTTTTGCTGAACGCTTCTTTAAAGGCCTGAAAAGGAGGCCTGAAAGCGTGTGCGCAACACTCATCAACCCCTACGACACCTCACCAGTCGTGTTTCGGCGGCGCAGCCGGTAACACTGCCGCCTCATAGGAGCACACAGGCGGGCCTTTTAGTTCGAGTTCGAGTGCTGCCATTGTTTTTGCACGTATTAGTTTCTTGTTATTACACTTTCTTATGATCACAGGAGTTAATTTTAGACCACCAATGCTTACAACAAACCAGGCTCTCTATTTGCGCCCTCATATATGCTACTTTTTCAACTATACATATCCGTACCACCACCACCATATCATATCGTATCACCAACGATACCGTAACTGCAGACCAATACGCTCATCTTACGGTTGAATATTATGAAACCGGGCCACATCGGTACATAAGTGTACTAAAATGTCGTTCTCACCTGAACGTGTTATTAGCCCACTACTTTCCACCTTCACACCGGATTTAACTTCTTCGACAAGGAGAGAGATTGCGGTTGCGGATGTCATAAAAGGACTCTTCCTAGACGCCATTTATGGAGGTACCGACTGTCAGGAAGAAGAGGCAGTACAGGTTAGAGGAAGTATAAAGAAAATGGCACCTTTCTACACGTATCATCCAGTTGGTTTCATAGGTGCGTTTCGATGAGGAAGTGGATGTCGACTGGACACCTGATGATGACTGTGAGTGGGAAGACAACAGTGAGGTTACGTCGACTCTCACCCAGGATCCTTTTCAACACCCTCAGATTACGCATTCAACTATGATGAAGTAGTCATTCCCTGCCAGGGGGAAGACTGTTCCTCACTGGCTTTTGTAAGATACTGCTGGTGTGACAAGCGCTTGTGTTCTACTTGTTTCATAGTAATATCGCATAGCTGTCGACTAAAAAGGAAGGGTAATAAGACCTTTTATTTTCAGAGAAATGGTATTGTGCAGATAGGTATTGTTGAAAAACTAGTACTTAGAAGGTGCAAATAGACAGCCTTCGTTTGTTGTACGCATTGGTGGTCTAAAATTGTATCCTGTCATCATGAAAAAAGTGTAATACAACAAACTAATACGTGCAAGAATAATGGCAGCACTCGGACTCGAGCTGAAAGGCCCGGTGGTGTTCTCCTATGAGGCGGCACTGTTACCGACCGCACCGTCGAATTCGCTGGGAGTCGTAGGTGTTGATAATATTAGGTTGTAACGAAATAAATGGCACTGAACCACTGTAAATTTAAGCAGCTAATATCTCGGCTTGTAGGCAAGTTTATTAATCGAAATAAAAACCTTCTGATTCTACACATCTTTGCCAACGTGACACAAGCTTTTTTATCCCAGTAGCATAAAAATCAGAAGTTCTGGATTTGACGAAATCTTCGAAGGCACTTTCGGCATCCTGTTGGTATTTGAATATTTTCCCTACCAAGAAGTCGCCAAGATGCTTGAAGAAATGGTAGTCTGTTGGGGAGAGGTCGGGAGAAAACGGAGGATGTGGTAGAGTTTCAATGATCAGCTCATTCAATTTCTGCAACGTCATTCGTGCTACATGGGGGCGAGCATTGTCGTGCAGAAGGAGAACTCGGCTTCGGTTTACCAAGGCCGGCCGGATATCCTTCAACTTTTTCATCATTTCTTCAATTTCAATGCAGTACTTCTCTGCCGTGATGGATTCACCAGGAGGGAGGAAGCTGTGGTGAATAATTCCCAGCGAACACCACCATACTGTCACCATTACTTTCTTTTGGTGCAATTCCGGCTTCGCAAAAACCTTGGGGCTCTCATCGCTGTCCACCCACTGTGCCGATCGTCGCCTGTTGTCGTACATTATCCATTTCTCGTCACAGGTTACGATGCGATCAAGGAATGAGTCCGTTTCGTTCCATAGAAGCAGTGCGGACGAGATCTCGTCGGTTTCTTTGCTCCTCAGACAGCTCGTGAGGCACCCATCTTTCCAGCTTTTTGGTCTTTCCAATTTCCTTCAGATGCCGGGCAGCTGTGTTGCGACTGACGCCAAGAACCTTCACTATCTCCCTGGTACCTTTGTGTGGATCCTCCTCTACCACATCTCTCAGCTTGTCCTCATCAACATCACTATGCCTCCCACGACCTTCATG
>OX375870.1:3363558-3436092 GCA_947359475.1 Heligmosomoides polygyrus bakeri | reverse complement strand
GTGCTGTCAAATAAGCATTCAAATTGCCTCCACGACATTCCGTAGAAGTAGAATGCATGGCGCACTCCGAAAGGAAGTGTGCCATGCATTCTACTTCTACGGAATGTCGTTTCATTTCCTTTATATTTTAAGTACTGGGCTAGCACAGCGAATTTGAGCACATTTTCAAGTTAAGGGCTAGATCGCTCTAAAATTACGCGACAGTCACTTTTTGCTGCTATAATCAACCTTCCACTGTTCATCTGGCCCACATTTCTCTGTGACCCGCTGACGAAATAAATATTTTTGAAGTACTTCTGAAATTTTTTGAGAAGGGTGGAAAATCAAGCCAACACTTTTTAGCTGCACGCAGCAAAAATGCCACATAATTTTGTAAAACGAGCCCACCTTGTCTGATTTTGAGTGGTGGACTTCTTTGAAGGCGGTAAAGAAGTCCTGCGACCCCTTACTTTGAGCGTAGCAATGAGCATGCTTGTTTCCCAGACTTCTTCAACGTTCTCCAGGTCTACTGAAAAGACCCATATCAGTTGTTATTGTGATTCAAATACACAACAGAACACGTTAACATTGGGCTTATTATACCAATCATACTATATAATAATCCGCTAAGCGTTGAGTCATAAAATAGAAGAGAAAATCGGGGAAAAATTAGTCATACAATAGCGGAAACTAGCGGTAAATACCCATACGCCTTCTGGGCATTCAAAAGGCGTGCACGAGACGACGTCCAACGTGACTGGGGATTCAGAAGATCATCCACGGAAGGCATTCATGGCAGGGGGGTAATTAATAGCGATCAATATTATCGATTTTCTCTCATGTTCAACCGATCACGATGGGAGTTAAGTAATTACGATCGTCGATGGAAGACCTTCACAGCAGGGAGGGGGACGAGCGTTCTACCCCTCATTCCCCTGACCCGCCCACCCCCAACCCCCTGGGCTTGTTAGAGAGTCCAGTGGCTGCATTACGAGACAGTGGAGACGCAGACAGTTGCCACGCCTCTGTTTAAAGGGCGGGGGGTAGAACGCCACTCCGCCCAGCAAGGAGGGAAGGCAATCACTATCGAACGATTTTGTCTCCCACAGCAGGGGAAGGCTATCAATATCGATCGACATTATCGATTTTCTCTCAGATTTAACCGACAAGGGTGGGAGACGTGTGAGTGTTGCGACCGACGGAGTGTTTCACATTAGGTTGGAAGTTTCAATGGGGAGGCAAATATCGACCAATGTTATAGATCCCCTGACCGGTGATTTCGGGTTTCCCTCAGATTTACCCCACCCGGATGGGAGACACACAAGTGTTGTGGCCGATGGAGTGCTTCACATCAGGTGGAAAGTTTCAATGGTTGGGCCAATATCGATCGACACTGATGATGACCGATTATGATACTGTAACATCGCGCGAAGCGCGCAAATGCGAGACACGCCCATAGGCGTGACGGAACAGTTGTGTAGTATAAAATAAGACCTCAAAGCAAAGATAAAACACCTAACCGGGCTAAAACCGAAAAAATTGCATATAGTTCTACATGCAAATCCGTCACCTTCACCACGAGACCATTTATATTTGCACCACCATTGCATCCCGCAGTGTATATGTGAGCACCTCGAATAAAGACCGTTTGGAACTTCTTCTTCCCCTTCTCACAGCCGATTTTATAGAAGAACTTTTGAATGACATAAATCTCTCGGATCTACGCTAGCCGGAGGAAGAACACCGCTAGAAAAACAGAAGAAACAGAAACATTGTGACTTCTCCTGGTTTGAAAATCCGAAAGAAAGATCCATATTTGGGGTAGTTCAATGTCTGTCATTGTCAAATTGTTCGTTTTCAATTTTGCCGCCTTTGTCATTGTGATCGAATGGAGTGCCCCCTCCCTATTAGGATAGTGCGGACTCGCTTCGTAATCCTGGGAAACAATGCTGAATCGGATACTTTTTCCCTGTTAGAGCTCAGAATTCTCAGCAATTGACAGCCGTGCCGTTGCCTTCTTCCGTACAGGACTTCACATGTCCGTACACGTAGGATCGTACCCGAGGTTCGTCGATTCGACCAGGGATTCATTTGCTGGCATGTTCGCCTGCTGTGCGCTCACCCTCTCTGTCTCCCCAGCGTAGGGACCAATACTACGTAAGACTTCATCGATAGGTCTGAGACCGGATCTATCCTAGTTGGGGGGGGGGCACTCGATTCAGTACCAATGACAAAGGCGGGAAAATCGGTAATGATAAAATCGATAAAGTCACATATATTGATCTCAGCCCCTCACCCATTCAGCTTTCTAAGCAGATTTTATCACATTGACTAGTAAATAAATGACCACTCCAGTTGTCCATTCCTCGTTTTTGGTCGCGTTAAAGAAATTAGCACCACCCTTACCACTGAATGGGGTATAGTCGCCACCCAATACCAAGAAAATATCTCTGGGTTGGGTGCGTGGCAGCTCAGCCGAAGGAGTGCCGACTGTCCCGTGCACTCCGATTCGGGGTTCTTACTTCGTATTTTCCGCACCTTCCATCATTTCGTGGTCGAAGAATCGGTACCAGACCTATCTGGGGATAATACAGTACTGACTCCTTCATCGCATCTTGGCCACTGCAAGTCATTCTATAACCGAATAAACATTCAAGCTCCTTTCAGGGCACTCTGTAGTAATAGAATGCATGGCGCATCTCACAAATGAAGCAGCTGTCGCCGACCTTCGTCTTTTTGTTCTTTGGAGTAGACTAATAACAACTGTTACAGGTTCCTGCTCACAGATGGCGGGAGGACGAGCCCGAAAAGCGGTCGTATGTCGCTTCTGCACGACGTGCCAAGCTGCGCAGAAGCAGCACGACGGTATCGGTAAGCGTAGACCAAAATTTCAAATTGTTCGAATTGCTAATGAGAAAATCTGAAAGGAATTTTTTCCAGAGCCTGTTGAAGCAGCCTTGGCGGCGAAGCTGAACAAGGAGCTAGATATGGAGCTAAACCCAGAACCATCGTCGTCCGTACCGCTGCATCTTGATGATGAGCTGATGGAAGCAAAGTACTGGAAATGGGCTCCATTCAAAGTGCCGAAGACCAAGGTCACGAAGCACTCCGATCTCTTCGAAAGCTTCTTCTGTAAAAGTCTTCGTGAGTCTGCAATTTACCATTACTCAGTCACATAGAATGGAGGTGGCTGCTTACGACTGCAAAGATTCTACAAGTAAGTCCAGGCTCTTACAGCGAAAAAGCGAACCCGCCGTAACATATCGCCGTCAAGATGCCGTCGAAGCCGTCGAATTGCGAAACTGCTCGGATGAGCGACAAAAACTTCGCGTAACATGGTGGGTTTCTTCTCCGAAAACACCAACCACCTCTTCACTGAACTCATGATGCAGGAGAAGGAGTAGAAATGAGTCAATCCGCCGCACGGGACTCGAACCCGCACCGTTCGCTGGCTGGCCAGAGTGCAAACCCGCTACACCACTGGTGCTATTTGATTGATCCAACACCCACATCTCATGGGATCAATCAGTACTCACTCCTGGTATAACCAATTAGCAGAAGGATCTTAGAGGAATCATTCGAGACAGAGACTTCAAGTTCAGTAGGTGTGAACGCTGCGTATGATCAAACAGCGCCAATGGTTTAGTGGCGTAGCATCCTGCTTGGTGAACAGGTGATGCAGGTTCAACTCCTCTCTGATTCCTTCCTTCTTTCAGACCAGTCCTTCCCAAATCGATCTACGGGCACAGAGAACGGCTATGGAAACGCAGATAGATGAATGTATACGGGATTAGAGATTTTAGAATTTTATAAATTGTATGAATTATTGCCCAGGTTCTGTAATGAATTTGTATTCAGTAGTGTATTATTTTTGTATGTGTTATACTTGCTGTAATGAAGGTTTCTGTGGATAGGAGTTCTTGTGAACATTATCTATTGAAATGTGGCGCCTATCAAAGGGAATTTGGACATGACGCGCAAACTGAAAACCTCACCTATGTGGGCCTGTGTGGCGCAGTCGGAGGAGGTGCCGGCTGTCATGTACACCTGATACCAAGTTCCTGGTTTGCATTTCCCACTCAGGCCAACCAAGCCTCCTATTCCTCCGTTCGACAGCATGTTTCCTTCAGCAGACAAAAATTTTAAAGGTGTCTTCTAAATGGTTGTTGTGTTTCAGCTCTACGGAACGTGTCGTAGAGATGACAAGACTGTTTCTTCTGCTCGGTTGAATTAAGAGAATTATCGCGTGACTCCCACCCCGGTCGGATTGATCTGGGAGAGGATCGATACTGTCGTTCAAAGTATCGATAATACCTATCGATACTGATTGCCTAATCGGTCTGTAGCACGTCTTCTAATTGACCTCTGAGGAGCGTCTTCTGAATCCCGACAATATCCTGCTCGAGATTTTCTTCCTGCTGCAAAGCCCTTCAGTCGGCCGTCATGATCACGTGACAACCACCCCGATTGGATAAATTTGACAGAAAACCCAAGATCGATAATATTGATCGGTCTTGATTGCTCGATCGAAGCTCTCCCCCACTCCTCCCTGATGTGAACTCCTTCCGTCGGCCATCATAATCACCTGACTTCCACCCCGGTCGGTCAATTCTGACAGAAAATCGACATGGCATGCATCCTGGAGTCGTGTGCTCCTGTCCCCCGTTGGGGGTCCAATCCAAACAGGCTCGGGATAGACGAGCATGTGGCCTCTGATTGTGTCAAACAAGTCGTTTATGCAGCGTGGTTTTCCGAATTTTTGAGAGAGGAGCGACTATACATAACGGAGCACATTACCAATGGAATTCAGCAGGCAAGCTAGAAGGTTAGTGCCGCTATCTTAGTTCACATCTAACAAATTGGAGCCTCCTTTGAATACATTTCGCTTCTCCGTTAACTCGTGAGTCTGTTGTAATTGGAAGTTGTCCTCAAAAAGATAAACAATAATGATTGCTGGAATCCTCAAGACCAAGAGTTTCCATTTTAAAATTATGCCAAGATTCAGCGACGGTTGGACATGGAACATACTACGTGAAATAATGATTACGTTAGCAATTACTTGGCCAAAAATCGTCGTGAAAAACAGCGGAATCTGAAACTGTATAAAACGCAGAAACGATACATCGAATTTCCAAAGCGGGTGGGGGTCAAAGCATCGCTTGGCGCTACGTTACTAAGGAGGGGGGGGGGGGGGAGCGCCATAATTTTAACAGGGGTGCGCCACTTGAGCCACACCCTGGAAGAGTTCAATTACATTGCACGGATCTGCAACTAGTCCCTAGCGCCGATTAGCGATGGAGCGCGGAAACTTTTGGGTGCCATCCATGCTCCTTCAGCCGCTCCCCCTCCTCCCCCCCCCCCCTCCCCCAACGTTTCGTCATTTATCATCATAGCCTCCCTGGTGAAGCGTTCTACTGCTGCTGTTTCCACAATACGAGTTCCTTTGCGGTGTTTAGCTAGGAAATGACTTTACGCCGGGTTTTAGGCAAGGGAAAGGACTTCAAGGTGCGGTTCATGCAAGCCGCTAGTGTGGAAACTGCTGTTCTCCGTAGCTGGGTTCTGCGAACTTCGTGTGGCGATGCGCATACAACTGGAAAATTCAAAGAGAAAACGCCTAAAAATTGCGTAGTCGTCAAAACCCCTCAAATCTCAACAGGTCAGTTGAAATTCAAGAACATCATAGCGAAACAGAATCGAACCCCTGACCTCTCTCGCATGAAGCAATGCCACTAGCCACAGCGCCCCGAGACCCTTGCCGACAGCGTCGTGATGGGCGTACATGAGGCCGCAAGTGCACAGTTTCCGCGCTCCATCGCTAATCGGCGCTAGGGACTAGTTGCAGAGCCGTGCAATGTAATGTTCTTCACCCTGGAGCCCCTTCCCCTGCCTAAGCCCTAGTTTATACTTGCGCTGCTGCGCGGCGCGGTACGATGGTCTGGATAGATATTGACCGGGCAGCGCGAAAAATCGATATCTATGGCGATCGTGGTGCCGCGACGCGTGGTGGCGCAAGTATAAACTAGGGCTAAATCTGTGTTCTCCTCCGCTCATGCGACAAGAGATAAAGCATTGTTTGTTTGTTTTCTTCACAATCAGTGTGTCATCGTTTATTCTTATAAGGTGCCCCCCTCCAACTATCCTAGCGCCCGTCGCTTGGTGCATTCCCAAATGAGGGGGGGGGGAGGGGGTGGTCCACCTTGCAACGTTACGTTCGCTCTATCCCTCGTCCTCTTGGTGTACCCACCCCAACCCACTTGGCAATGAGTGTGTATAAGGTGGATCTCTCTCTCTACCCCCCCTCCCTATTGGGATTGTTTCGTAAGCAGAGATCTTGTCGAAATAGAGCAATCCACCCCAAGGCCGTCTACCCATATGGATGGAGAACCGGCATTTGTTGGAAGATGCTTCAAAATCATCCAGTGGTGCTGGTTCTATTATATCCACAGAAAAAATTCACAAAATTGGAGAACATCGGAAGCACATTGTTCAACATCATCCGGTATGAGATCGCGACAGCCACCTCCATTCGGACACATGCATGCATGACCTGAGGAGGATCTACCGACACCTCCGTGCAGATCGGAAAGGCCAAAAAAAAGAAAGAAGGGAAATGAAGCCGGTTGCAGCACACTCACTGGGTCATGGGCAGTATCAACACAACGCTAGGCAGAAGGCATTTTTTTAGGAAAACGCCGACGTTTTTACCGCAAGAGCCGTTTTCCTCAGATTGACAATAGAGGATACCAACACATAAAATTCCAATCACTCGGCACTATTGTAGCTGTCTAATAAAATAATCCCTAACACTAGGTGGCAGTGCTACTTACATTAACTCACTCCTCTGCGTCTCTGGGATTAGGCTCCGCCTACCGACGAGCCTATATAAACCCGCGAGTACGCGGGTGAACTGGTTTGCTAAACATCTGAACAGCCCGTCGGGGACTGAAGAGACTGCCCTGGTTGAAAGAAGAGGTGAGACACACGCTGAGAGTGGCTGGTGTCGTCACCAACACGGTAAGCTCTCCATGACCATCGATGGATTGCCGATACATCGAACAGAGTGGTGATCTCCACTTGAAAAATTCTGCTTTTTTCAGGGCCCGGATTCGTCAACGCGCATACCCACGGGTATGCTGGGTATAGAGCGTAGACATACCCACGATGTGGATATACCAACGATTCATGATAAACTTTAGTCGTCAAATCGTGGGTATATCAGTGGGTAGAGAAAACCCGCCGATCGTCATGGGTACACCCGCATACCCGCGACTCCTTCGTGCCCCATTGACAAAATTGCGCTCCAGTGAGAACAGCTGTTCTCGTGATAGGCCTAGTTGTACCTTACCCTTGATTCGCTTCATGAATACGTATCGTACCCACTACCCACTGGTGGTAATGGGTACGATTCCCTTACGGTCTCTATCTATCCTCATTGCTTGATGAATCCGTGCCCAGTAATAATAGTGTTTTAAGGAGCGCTTTAACTTCAGCTAGGTTAAGAACAGGTGTTAGCGCATAGTTCGACATTGGACGGATGGACCTATTTTGATAAAATGTTGGCTCACAAATCGACGTTTTGACCCCTACCCTCTTTGAAAATTCGATGTAGGGTTTCTGCGTTTTATACTGTTTCTGATTACGCTGTTCTTCACAAGGATTTTTAGCCATCAGAAGAGTAAGGGGGGTACAGTATTTTTTCCCAGCATTGTCCAACGTGCGCAGGGATTCAGAAGAGTAAAGCGGACCAGCAAAGGGGAACAGTTTTAGGTGCAATCCTAATGAGGGGGCCCATCTTGTAACGGTACGTGCGCTCCATCTCTCGTCCCGTTGACGTACCCACCTCAACCCTCTGGCCATCCGGGAGAGTCTCGCGGCTGCCTTAAGCTGTACCTTAAGTTCCATGTGTTTCCATTTCAACTATTATTTAGATGTGTACCACCCATATAGGTGGAGAATCGGCACTTTTTGGAAGATATTTCGAAGTGGTGCTGGTTCTATTATATCCATAGAAAAAATCACAAAATTCGAGAACATCGGAAGAACATTGGGCACTAGTGTACTTAGTGTACCGCACTAAATCTTGTTCAAATTAGGTCTAATAGGGGTAATCTGCCATGGGAAGAACGAATATCATAGCCGTTTTTTGCGGAAATGCCTTATAAGCGCGTTATATTAAGTTAGAATCGCTCAATTCCTTGCGAAATAGCGCGCGCTGGTAAGAGACGCAGAGACCAAGCACCGTACCAGCACGCATTCGCGGCCGTCTTAAGGGGGGGGGGGGGGGCATCCCGTGGCGCATAAGCATGACGACTAAGTACACCCAGCGAATGTAAATGCAGCCTTATCTCCTCGTTTTGATTACAGATCCGCGCCTTATTTGCTTCCGTGTTGGGCTAGGGAGGGGACTCCAGGATGATGGCAATCTTAACACGGGTGCGTCACGTGAGCTACACCCTGGAGTCCCTCCCCTGCCCAATTATGAGGTCTGCTCCGCGCCCTCGTCAGCGGAGGAGAGCACAGAGCTTTCAAGGTTTTCCGAGATTTCAAGGCTTATGCTTTGGCTAACCTCTTTGAGACGGCGAAATAGTGTGCATCGGTAGGAGACGCGCACTCTGCGTCTCTTACCAGCGCGCGCTATTTCGCAAGGCCTTGGGCGATCCGCGCATACTTAGAATAGCGCGCTTATAAGGCATTTCCGCAAAAAACGACTATGATATTCCTTCTTCCCATGGCAGATTACCCCTAGTAGACCTGTTCTGAACAAGATTTAGTGCGGTACACTAAGTACACTACTACCGAACATTGTGTAACATCCTTCGGTACGAGATCGCAACAGCCACCTCCGTTCGGACACATGCATAAATGACCTGAGCAGGATCTACCGACACCTCCGTGTAGATCGGAAGGCCTTTCAAAAAAAAAAGAAGAGAAAGGAAATGAAGCCGGTTGCAGCACAGTCACTCGGTCATGGCAGGATCAATACTTCGCTAGACAGAGGGGATTTTTTGAAGCGTACGCCGACGTTTTTACCACAGCAGCTATTTTCCTCAGATTGGCAATGAAGGATGCGAACAAATAAAATTCCAATCACTCGGCATTATTGTAGCTGTCTAATAAAATAATCCATGATACTAGGTGCCAGTGCCATCTACACTAATGCGCTCCTCCGCGTCTCTGGGATAAGGCTCCGCCTACCGGCGAGCCTATATAAACCCTCGGCACGCGGCGGGATTTGGTTTGGCTGAAGAGAGCCCTAACACCGTCCGTGCGACGAAGGTGTAAGGAATGACCTAAAGGAAAGAGGAAAAGAGACGCACGTTGCGAATGGCCGTGGTCGTCACCAATACGTGTTCTCCATGACCATCGATGGATTGCCGATACATCGAACAGAGCGGTGATCTTCACTTGAAAAGACCTATTTTTCCTGAAACAGTGGCGTTCTAAGAGAAATTCGTAGTTAGGTTGAAAACAGGTGCTAGTACACCGTCACGGCATTGAAATGAATAGCTGCTGTACGTACTTCGATAAAGTGCTTGCTCACGAAGCGTTGTCTTCACCCCTATCCGCTTTGAAAATACGATGTAGGGTTTCTGCGTCTTATACTGTTTCTGTTCTGATAGTGCTGCTCTTCACAAGGATTTTTAGCTATCAGAAGTGTAACGAGGAAACAGTATTTTTATTCTGTGTCGTCCAACGTGCGTGGGGATTCCCGGAACGGCAAGAGCGAATACTGTAGGAAGAATCTCCGTCCTCCAAATAGTAACCAAACATGCTTTATTTTTGCCGAGTCCTTGAAGCAAACGATTGAGAGGGTGTAATGGTTAGGGGTCCGCAGCGTCGAGCTTACCACGGCTGCGCAAGGAAGTTGTTCAGTGCCGTGGGTGGCGCAGTGGTAGAGGTGCTACTTCATGGCTGTGACGTCACAGGTTCGGTTCCCGACTTACGTCGTGCTTTTGCACTTCTACCATAGTACCGGATTTTCATGGAGTTTTCATATCTGAACCTTTTTTTTTGGAGTTTGCTGATGCTTTCACTTCATATTACTTGTCGACATCTCGTGATGCTCTAGCAATGTCCCAAATATGCAAAATACGATGATATCCTACTACATATAATCACCAATGTCACGTGTCCGTCACGGGAAGGGGGGACTGAAGCCAAAAGATGCCTACGACAGTGCGGCGTACGCCAGCCGGCTTTCTTTGAGCTTAGCCATGGGCGATTGCTGGCGAACTATATCCTTGGCGGCTGATCGTCCAAGTTTACGAGATATTCAAGGGGCAACGCGTCAGGGTATGAATGGGGATCGAGTGCAGAGCGTAGGGATTCAGGAGGCGTGCCCTAGACGTCGTTCAGCGTGCGTCTGGATTCAGAAGACGTGCTGAAGGCGTCCAACCCGATACCACTTCATTCTCAGTTCCAATTTCATAGACTTAATTCGTTTTATTGTATAAAATTCTTTTTGAAATTGTTGGATTAAAAATTTATTAAAAATTGTTGGATTAAAGATTTACTAAACTTGATAAAGATTAGCTATTAGTCTATTTTACTTACATTAATTATAACAACAGTATTACAAACACTTAATCAAATGAAATCAGATCAATAATTTCTTATTTGGATTCGATAAGCCAATTATTTTTGATCCATTCTAATTACATCTTATAGTTTACGTAGTTCTGATGAATTGTTTCATGTTCGTCCATGCTCACCTAAACTAAACAAGAAATTGTATCAATTTAATGAAGAAATCTATCAACTTTACGAAAGAAATTAATTTACTTTTAATTGATTTCTTTGTAAAGACAAAGGTTGTCCTTGGTCAGTGGCCTTATAAAATTGATAACTAATATTGAATTAATTATTTCAAACTATTCAAATATTCTCTGGAATCATGACTTTAAGACATACCATAACGTAACGTCAAACGACTAGCAAAGTTAACAAAAGGTTTGCTTCCATAATAAAGTCTAAGTAACAATTATTAAGTTATATTATAGTTTTGATTTTGTTTCTCACTATGACAAGGTATTTTAAAACCTTGTCTCGGCCAGTGGCCTCGTCGCATTAGACGAATTTCAAAATTAAAAATTATTTTCTTACTATGACAAGGCACTTCCAAACCTTGTCTCGGCCAGTGGCCTCGTCGCGTTAGACGAATTTCAAAATGAAAATTTATTTTCTTACTATGACAAGGCACTTCAAAACCTTGTCTCGGCCAGTGGTCTCGTCGCATTAGACGAATTTCAAAATTAAAAATTATTTTCCTACTATGACAAGGCACTTCCAAACCTTGTTTCGGCCAGTGGCCTCGTCGCGTTAGACGAATTTCAAAATGAAAATTTATTTTCTTACTATGACAAGGCACTTCAAAACCTTGTCTCGGCCAGTGGCCTCGTCGCGTCAGACGATTTTCAAAATTCTGCTTCAAAATTATGATACATTTATACAGTTTTTAGTGTAATAGTTAGTCCTAATACTTTGTTTTTGATAAGTTAACTTGGATAGTATTAACAATTATAATCATACTTTTTTCATTTCATTTCATATTGGTTGTCATTCCTTTTAGACTTTGCTTTTAACCTTACTAACATTTACTTATTATAATATAATAAAAGACAGTTTTATTCAATTAATTCAATCATATAAAGTTACAACCCTGCCCTACCCTCCTCTCGTTATGTTTATTAAAAAATCATACAATCATTGATTTAACGTTATAAAAAACAGAAGCATTAATTTTTAATATTTTTTTCAATATTCGTATTTGTTGAAAATTAAGCAAACAATTATTTTTTAAAGTGAATAATCGTTTTAGAAAAATAACATCAGTTATAATAATATTAAAATTCACTTTCTCGATTATTTCAATTAAAAAACTTGATTCTGATGTGTGTTCTAATTCATACGTTCAGTTGAAATCAAGGAATAAGAGGACCACACCTCTTACCTAATAAAAAAAGGGGTTCTTTTGATGGAGTGATAAAAGCAGGAGTTTGCTGGGGAAAACTCCTGTGTTTCCGAAAGAACCGTTCCTTCAAAAAATATATACAAACATTACTAATTAATTTAATATAATTATTTACATTTGAAGGAACACAATAGGGTGGTATGGACCACATACCTGCGGTAACCCAGTGGCAGCCCCACTAAATACCTCCCCAAAGTTCAAAACAGTGTAGAGCTTGGGCCTGTTCTACACTTTATTATTTTGGCCTGCTCAAAGAACACACACTTGTAACCCCCACAACCCAAACCCATTGCTATAAAAATAATAGTTTTACTAAGAGTAAGGTTAATGGTATTAATATTTTAGATAATTTTGGAAATGACAACAAATGTAATAATTGTTCTGAAAATTGTAATATTTGTACAATGATCAATAAAACTGAATATGTTCATTCTTGGGCGCGTGTAGCGCAGTCGGAGGAGGCGCGACTGTCGCGCGCATCCGATACCAGGTTCCTGGTTCGGATTTCCCGCCCAGGCCAACCAAGCCTTCCATCCCTCCGGGGTCGGTGAATTGGTACCAGACTTGTCTGGGAAGGATGAAGCGCTGACTTGTTCATCGGCTGGCCACCGCAAGTCATTGTATGGCCAAATACGCATTCGTGTCGCCTCCACGACATCCCGTAGAAGTAGAATGCGCTGGCGCATCCCAGAAGGGATTGAGTAACGCCGTCCTTTATCTTTTTATCCTTTATGTTCATTCTTCAGTCACAAATTTAAGGATTAACACCTATAATAAAAGCAATGATAATTGCAACATAAGTAATGTTGTATATTGTATAACATGTAACGATTGTCAAAAACAATATATTGGAATTACAACTAGAAAATTAAAATACAGAATAAGAGAACACCTGTCCCAAATTAAAAACCCAAAAATTAATAAATGTTTATATACGCATTTTGGAAACAATTGCAATAACCTTTCAATCAATATAACTATTTTAGATTCCTTAGAGGATAATGTAGACAAAGATATTCTTTTACAAAAAGAAATTTCTGGATTAAATTAATTAATACAGCTCATCCTTTTGGTTTTAATGATCATATTAAAGGCTATGGAAATATATCTGATATTGATAATCCTTTAATGTATAAAGAAAATCATCCGTTCTATAATTTAAAAATTAGAAAAATTAGGAAATAAACGGCAAAAGGAATAAAAAACGAGAAAGTAATAACACATGCGATACATTCAGTCCTGATGAATTTTTTAATAGATTTAATCAAATGAATTCGATAGTGGAAATGTATAGATAGATTAATACCTTCAAGAAAAAATATCTTAAAAAAGTTATAAAAATAACATGCAATAAAGAACACTTTAATAATATAGATGAAAATAAATATAGAATTCTTGTTAGCATGTTGTGTAAATTTTGTTTTAACGAAAATAAAAGTAAATGTTTAAAATCAGAGCATAAACATACTAACTATGTTAATGTTGTAGTCACATATATAAATAGTGTTATAGATAGAGTTAACTTAAATAAAATGTTTAATAATAGCTATATACGTGTAATTATAGAAAATAATTCCAATAAAAGGATGTTGCCTTTTAGATGTGTATTTAAATCACAACCTTCTTTTTCCAAGAAAATGTTTAATTATAATACAATAATAAGAAACACAAACTTGTCAGAACTAAATTCTATCTTTAATAGTAAATGCTTATGTATTGGAGAAAAATATAAAGAGTTTATTGATATAACACATAAACATATTATCACAGGTAACCTAGAAATAATTTCAGATAAATTTATTAAAAATTTAATTAAAAAAGGCACAAAATTTGTTCCAAAACATAATGTTTCAAAGGAAAACATTCAACACTGGTTTGAAGAAGTTTTTTCGTCATTCCTTGACAAAATTAAAAATAAATATAAGTTAAAAGACTTCCACCTTAATTTGATAACAGAGAAACTAAATATCTTGAAGAAAAAAATCTGGAAATCTTTACTATATCAAATTAATATAGAAAACAATAGATCTTTTAGAAATTTAAATACACATAATATAGAATACTTGAACTTTTTAAAGAAAAATTTTGTTATCTGCCCTCTTGATAAAGCAAATAATAATTACAGCTTCATTTGAAAGAAATTCTATTTAATCACTTTAGCCAAAGAGATGGGGATTGTTTCAGAAAATGGTGAGTTGAAAATTTCAAGATTTAATCAAACATATGAAATATATAACTCTGAAAATGAACTTGAAATTATCAACAGACATAAAATATTATGTTTAAATAATAAAATTAAAGTTGAAGGAACAGAAATAGTTCCGTTGATATATAGTTTACCAAAATTACACAAAAATCCAGTCAAGTTTAGGTTTATAACTGGAGCTTATAATAGCTCCGTAAAACCTCTTTCAAAAGAAATGACTATAATTTTTACTTTCTTAAAGCAACATTTTATTAAATATATTAATATAATAACATCTAGAAATAAAAATTTCATCGGTTATTGGTCTATTAATAACATAAATATATCTGATAAAATAAGTAAAATCAACATCGAAAATTGTAAAGTGTTTTCAGCAGACTTTACTAATATGTTTACTAGTCTTCCTCACAATATAATTTTGAGAAATATAAAAGAATTAATCAAAATATGTTTTCGCAATGCAGGTAAAAAATATCTTGCATATAATGGACACAATAATATATATTATACCAATAATAATACTATAAATAAATACAGATATTATACAGAGGAAGATTTAATGTTTTTCACTGAATATTTACTTAAAAATAGCTTTACAATTTTTGCAGGCATAACTTATAAACAAATTGAAGGGGTACCACAGGGAAGTAATTGCAGTCCTTTACTTGCTGATCTTACGTTATCAGTATTTGAATACAAATTTTGCAAAAAATTAGTAACACAAAAACGATACGTAAACATACACCCATTTAGATATATGGATGATATTCTTATAATTCATAATAAAAATAATGAATATATACAAAATCTACTTAGCGAAACATACGAAAATTCTCTTCAGCTTGAAACAACACATGAGTCAGACTACGACTGCAATTATCTTGATCTCAACATCAAAATTATTAACAATAAGTTAGTAACAAAATTATGCAATAAAACAGACAGTTTTAAATTTTATGTTATTAGATTCCCACATTTCAACTCAAATATATCTATAAAAATTAAAAAATCAATCATATTCACCGAAACACTAAGATTAATTAGATGTTGCATAGCTTTTAACGATTTTGTTGAAAACCTTTTTAAGTTGATAACTAGACTTGTTAAAGTTGACTATCCAGTAGATATAATTATAAAAAATATAACAAAATGTTTGAATAGAAATAGGTATTTATTATATGAATACGATCACTACGATGTTCCACATTTCATCCCTAATTCGCTTAATTATAATATAAAGTATAAAACACAGAAATAATAACAGTCTATAGAATAGTCTATAGACTAAGTGCGAAAATAACTCAGAATGAGAGAGGAATGGAATGTGAAACATTATATTGTGACTGGTAATGATAATGGTAGTGATATGCTTTAACTCAAACGTTATTCTCATTTTATTGCTATCTTTCGCGGGAAGTGGTGAGTTTACAATTGAAGAATATCGTTTTATATAAAAATACAAAGATTAAATTTAAAAAAAGAAATGTGTATATAAATGAATATAAACAAAAAAATTTTAAAATAAAAAAAATAAAAAATAAAAAAATAAGAAATAGATAACAATCTAAATAATAGATAAATAAAAAGTAAACAAAAAATATCTGAAATATATATAAAAACAAAATTCAAGAAGTAAAGTAAACAAACAAGTGAAATTAAAATAAAGGTTTTTTATGTGTTTTGTGTGTCTTTTCATTTGTAAAACTTGGTTGTTGGTACATAAAGTACACTAATGTATTACTTTGTAATGTACTAACAACCAAGTTAATTAGTTACCCTCTTCACTGAAGAGCCTCGGGGTAACTAATTTTAAACATGTTTTGTATGAAGGTAGAGGCGAAACAAAGCATGCTTAAGGTTATGGTTGTCGTTGTTCTCGTTGTTGTCTTTCGCTTGTGATCGTTGTGATATTGAGTTTGTTGTTGAGGAAATTTAGTTACAGTTATGCAACTTATTCTATCTAATTCTATTTGATTGTTGTGGCTTTGAATTTCAAACTGTTAAATAGCTGTGAGATTTTGAATAATTTTGCATGTCGATTTGTAACTAATTCTATTGCGTAGGGATTCAAAACACGTCTTGAAGACGTCGTCTAACGTGTGTAGTTATTCGGAAGACCTTCGCTAGACGTTGTCCAACGTGCGTAGGGATTCAGAAGACGTGCTGAGTACGTCGTTCAACGTCGTCTTACTTGCGTAGGGATTCAAAAGACGTTCTGGTCTAACGTGCGTAGGGATTCAGAAGATCTGCGCTAGACGTAGTGAGGCAAGATTCAGAAGACCTTCGTTAGACGTCGTCCAACGTGCGAAAGGATTCAGAAGACGTGCTGATGACGTCGTTCAACGTCGTTCAACGTCCCTTACTTTCGTAGGGATTCAAAAGACGTGCTGAAGGTGTTGTCTAACGTGCGCAGGGATTCAGAAGACGTGCAAAAGACGTCGTTCAACGTCGTCCAACTTGCGTAAGGATTCAAAAACTGACGATGCGTCGAACGTACGTAGGTATTCAGAAGACGCGCTGAAGTCGTCGTCCAACTTGCGTAGGGATTCCGAGTAAGGGCGACTAATAGGAGAGAACCAACAAAGGGGAACCATTAGAGGGGGAGCGTGAATAAGGGTGGGGGGGGGGACCAGCATTTTCCCTCAACATCGTTCAGTGTGTGTCGGACTTCTGAAAACGGCTTACAGAAGTCGTGACACGTGTGTCAGAGTGCAGAAGGAGTGTCATAGACGTCGTGGCAACGTAGTGACACATGAATCGGTACTCATTGTGTGCGTGCTTGGTTCTCACTCCGTTTCTTTGCCAGCACATAGGAAAGGAAGTATTTCGGGAGGAGGGGGGGGGGGGGGTGGAGGGGTAGAGAGAGTGACTATGGAATTCGGAGGATATTATTGCCGTCGGACAGTAAGCGGTGTCGACCAATATCGATTAATTTTAATTATGATTTTGCTGATTAAGCACTGGATTGGGACTCTCATTACCTGTTTCTCGACACGTACAGAGAACGAGCGCTTCGGAGAATAAATCGCGTGCATGTGATGGAGGATGAATGGGCTTCATATGCGCAGTGAAAATTCTGATGATGATGTTGATAATGATATTTCATTTTAATTTTTTTCTTCAAAGAGATCTAAATCAGTAGCTAGTACTTTCTCTGCTGTGAGGTTGTTTCACAGTTCCTGCCCAGTGTACTCCGCTGCAGTCTAAGCATAAAATCGCGACACAGTCCCATTTTCTCCCGTTGTTAACCTTGTATAAGATAAATTCTAGTATTAGCCAAAATTTCTCCTCCAAAACGGATTGTCCTCCCGAAATCGTACTTGTGCCTTCACTGGTTAGCGGCGTCGTGACTTCGGCACAGTCCTCTTCAGGTTGAAACTCGTGGTCCTCTTCTTACACTCCGCGTGAACGTTTCGTACATCATCGGATTTTGCATATTTGGTGCATTGCTGGTGCATCACGAAATGTCGTCAAGGAATAAGTAGTGAAAACATCCTACCGCAGCGAACTCTAAATAGAGTTCAAATATGGAAATTTCAATGGAAATTCGATACTGTGAGAAAAGTGCAAAAACACGACGTAGCTCGGTAACCGAACCCTCGACGTCACGACCATGAAGCAGCACCTCTACCACTGCACCACCCATGGCACGCCACCAGCTTCTTGCGCAGCCATGGTAAGCTCGACGCTGCGGACCCTTAACCATTAGACCCTCTTACTCGCTTGCGTCAAGTATTCGGCAAAAAACATTCTGTTACTAATTGGAGGACGGAAATTTCTCCTACAGTATTCGCTCTCCCCTTCATGTGCCACCTCACCGCGGTGAAGGGGTGAACATCACTTTGTGATGGCTAACGGCACAAACGGTCACGCAGTACGCGACGCTTGTCGTGTATGGGCGGCTCTCCTGTCTCCCTGGCCAGGAACATGTGAGTAACCAGACCACCGGTACGGCTCAAACAACTAAACCCGCGCCCCAGTCCTCCGCGCGCCGGAGGTGGACTTCTACGACGTCGGTTGCATCCACCTCCGGCGAGGGGCCATCTAATCTCGGAGTTAAACTATCAGGACGTCATTGGAATCGGACTACCGGAAACTCCCTCCCACCACGACACGGAAACTGCCTATTCGTCTGCACTTATAACTGTCGTTCGATCGCATCTGAGCAGGATCTTCGGACACTGCTTTATAGAAGCCGAAACATCAAATACGACGTTATCGCCCTGCAGGAAACGAAAGGCAGAACGGAAACCATAAGAAGGACCGACCACAACGAGCTTCTCATTATCGGAGCAAAAGTGGACAGAAAGAATATTGGCGGAGTTGGATTTCTCGTCAATTCGACAGTGCACCACCTAGTAGACTCTTACAAGATCATCAGTCCGCGAGTAGCTGTTCTTCGTCTGGAAACCAAAGATCAAGGAACCATCTCCATCATAAATGGATATGCTCCAACATCTGCGGCCACAGATGAAGAAAAGGAGGAATTCTACAAGCTGTTCGAAAGGACTGTCAACGACGAGAAGAGCTACTACAAAGTTGTCGTTGGTGACTTTAACGCTATCGTCGGTACGAATGATCACGACGAATGGAGGCTAGGACCACATGGAACTTCCTCAGGGAACGAAAACGGAGAACGCCTGATAGACTTCCTATCCGCGTGCCGTCTCTACCATGGAAATTCTATGTTTAAGAAGCCTTCAAACCGACGATGGACCTGGGAAAGCCCAAATGGAGAAACACGTTCGGAGATCGACCATGTTCTTACGAACAGACGCTGGAGTCTGTTCGACGTCTCCGTGCTGCCTTCATTTGACACCGGCTCGGATCACCGTCTTGTCCGTGCGAAGCTGACTCTCAAAAAGAGGATGTTCAAGCGTGACACCCATAAACCGGCACCGGTGAGGATCCCCACATTCAAGTCTGAGGAGTTGGAATATGCGATAAAGTCGTATGATTGGAATCTTCTTGAAGATCCATCGGAAGACTACGACCTTCTCTCCAAAGGACTGTTGAAATGTGCTAGCAGCTCTTGCGAAGCCACATCGCCGTCTGCTTCAAGACTCAACGCACATGCGATTAAACTCTTGGAGCAAAGAAGAGCTGTTAAACTGGATCCTAATGCTTCCCATCTGGAAAAAGTCACCATCTCAAAGGCCTGTCGAATTGCAGTGAAGGAGTCCATTCAAGCCTACAGAAGATTGAAGCTGTTAGAAGCGGCTGGGAAAGGTTCAAGCATAAAGCGCTGCAAACGAGATCTCTGCGATCAGAAGGCAATAATGTCAGCCCTCGTGGATAAGGATGGAACAACGCAAACGTCTCGAAGAGCGATGGAGGCCATCGTTCAAGAATTCTACACAGATCTGTTCCGTTCTTCCATCACTGTCCCGAAATGCTTGATGCCACCAGCTGAGGAAGTACCTCCCATTCTGGAATCAGAAGTTGCTCATGCTATCAGAAGGATGAAGCTGGGCACTGCTCCCGGACCGGACGGCATTTCTGCTGATCTCCTTCGTGCGGGTGGCAGTGCCGTCTGCTCACTTCTTGCCAAGCACTTCAACCACTACCTTCGACTTGGTAGGATTCCGGACTCATGGAAGGAGTCGAAAACAGTTTTAGTCTTCAAAAAAGGTCAGCAGGAGGATATCAACAACTATCGACCCATCAGTCTTCTCTCCGTTGTGTACAAGATCTTCACCAAGATACTGCTCAACCGCATGGAGCGTTGCTTGGATGAATATCAGCCAGTGGAGCAAGCAGGGTTTCGCAAGGATTTCTCCTGCATGGACCATATTCAGACTGTCTCACAGCTCATCGAAAGGAGCCGCGAATACCACCTCCCACTTGTTCTTGTCTTCGTGGATTATCGGAAAGCGTTCGACTCTGTGGAAATCAACGCCATTCTGAACGCCCTTGTGCACGCTGGTATACCATCGCCCTACATCCGACTTCTCGACGAATGCTTCTCGAACACATCGACTACCATCCAGCTGTTCGATCGAAAGCTTAAAATTCCTATCGGGAAAGGAGTACGGCAGGGAGACACGATTTCTCCCAAGCTATTCACAGCGGCACTTCAGGATGCCATGAAAGACTTGAACTGGGACGATAAAGGCTACCTTGTCGACGGTAAACGGATCAGCAACCTTCGCTTCGCCGACGATATTGTTCTGATCTCTACCAGCACGGCAGAAGCTGAGGAAATGCTGAACGAGCTCAATGTGGCAGGTATGAAGATTGGATTGGACATGAATATGTCCAAGACACAATTTATGGTCAACCAGTGGTGTGACACGGGACTCGTAAGGTTAAATGGAGTCGCTCTGCAACAGGTCGACTCCTACGTCTATCTGGGAAGAGAGCTGAACATGGATAACGACCTCGCTCCTGAAATCGCCCGCAGGAGACGCGCAGCATGGGCAGCCTTCAGTTCGATTCGCGAAGTCACCGATCAGGTCAAGGATCCCGGCCTCAGGGCCTCGATATTCAACGCCTCTGTACTGCCTGCGATGTGTTACGCGACGGAAACCTGGCCCGACAACAAGACAATCGCCAGAGCGATGCAAACTACGCATCGTGCACTGGAGAGATGTCTTCTAAGGACAAGCCTTCGTCAGCAATGGCAAGAAGGCCTACGAAGCTCGGAGCTACGGGAGAAGTCGCAATTAGCAGACCCGCTGCAGTACATGAAGAAGTCCAAATATCGCTGGGCCGGACACCTGCTTCGACGAAAGGACGATAGATGGAGTCTCCGTGTCACAGAATGGCTCCCGAGAGACCATAAGAGACCACTGGGACGACCGCCAACGCGATGGGCAGACTCATTCTCAAGATCTTTCAGAGAGCGGAGTCTGCCTCACTGGATGCAAGCAGCCAGAGATCGAGCGGTCTGGAAGAGTTGTGGTCCCCGCTGAGAAGACCTCCAGCCGACAAAGGACCATCAAAGTATCAAAGTAAGTAAGTAAGTATTCGCTCTTGCCGTTTTTGCGTACCGTTGAGGCAGTTCTCTTGTAGGCTGCGCTCTATGACATGTTAAACGTGCAAGAGTGTGCGTGCAATGACCGCGGAGGAATAACGGCGATCTCAGCCATCATACATGGCTGATTTGCTGGCTGTTTCGACAGCGGAATGGCCCAGCTTGAAATTGAAATAAAATATCGTTCGGAACTGCGCTTTCGACATACAGGGTGTCTCAAAAAATACCTGTTTGAAAGGTGGCAACTTTCTCACAGCAAGGCCACTGAAGAAGTTGAAAGCATATATAAAAGCTTAAGAAAGTAGAAATTTTCTGACATATGAGCGGCATGGGATGCGCCACGCACTTGTCTGAAAATTTGCATTTTACACTCGAATGATTGTGCTCTGCTTGAACACATGTCATAGGGAATACATGTCACCATAATTTGACAAGGGTGCGCCACTTGAGCCACACCCTGGAAGAGTTCAATTACATTGCACGGATCTGCAACTAGTCCCTAGCGCCGATTAGCGATGGAGCGCGGAAACTTTTGGGTGCCATCCATGCTCCTTCAGCCGCTCCCCCCCCCCCCCCCCCCAACGTTTCGTCATTTATCATCATAGCCTCTCTGGTGAAGCGTTCTACTGCTGCTGTTCCCACAATTCGAGTTTCTTTGCGGTGTTTGGTTAGGAAATGACTTTACGCCGGGTTTTAGGCAAGGGAAAGGTGCGGTTCACACAAGCCACTAGTGTGGAAACTCTGTTCTCCGCAGCTGGGTTCTGCGAACTTCGTGTGTCTATGCGCATACAACTGGAAAATTCGAAGAGAAAACGCCTAAAAATTGTGTAGTCGTGAAAACCACTCAAATCTCAACAGGCCAGTTGAAATTCAAAAACATCATAGCGAAAGAGAATCGAACCCTGACCTCTCGCATGAAGCAATGCCACTATCCACGGCGCCCCGAGACCCTTGCCGGCAAGTCATGGTGGGCGTACAAGAGGCCGCAAGCGCAGAACGCTCCATCGCTAATCGGCGCTAGGGACTAGTTGCAGAGTCGTGCAATGTAATGTTCTTCACCCTGGAGTCCCTTCCCCTGCCTAAGCCCTAGTTTATACTTGTGCTGATGCGCGGCGCGGTACGATGGTCTGGATAGATATTGATCGGACAGCGCGAAAAATCGATATCTATGGCGATCGTGGTGCCGCGACGCGTGGTGGCGCAAGTATAAACTAGGGCTAAATCTGTGTTCTCCTCCGCTCATGCGACAAGAGATAGAGCATTGCTTGTTTGTTTTCTTTACAATCAGTGTGTCATCGTTTATTTTTTCGTGTTATTGACACTTCTTATAAGGTGCCCCCCTCCAACTATCCTAGCGTCCATCGCTTGGTGCATTCCTAAATGAGGGGGGGGGGGTCCACCTTGCAACGTTACGTTCGCTCTATCCCTCGTCCTCTTGGTGTACCCACCCAAACCCACTTGGCAATGAGTGTGTATAAGGTGGATCTCTCTCTTTACCCCCCCCCCTATTGGGATTGTTTCGTGAGCAGAGATCTTGTCGAAATAGAGCAATCTACCCCAAGGCCGTCTACCCATATAGATGGAGAACCGGCATTTGTTGGAAAATGCTTCAAAATCTTCCAGTGGTGCTGGTTCTATTATATCCGCAGAAAAAATTCACAAAATTGGAGAACATCGGAAGCACATTGTGCAACATCATCCGGTATGAGGTCGCAACAGCCATCTCCATTCGGACACATGCATGCATGACCTGAGCAAGATCTACCGACACCTCCGTGCACATCGGAAATGCCAAAAAGAAAAGAAAGAAGGGAAATGAAGCCGGTTGCAGCACACTCACTGGGTCATGAGCAGGATCAACACAACGCCAGGCAGAAGGCATTTTTTAGGCGAAATCCGACGTTTTTACCGCAAGAGCCGTTTTCCTCAGATTGACAATGGAGGATACAAACACATAAAATTCCAATCACTCGGCACTATTGTAGCTGTCTAATAAAATAATCCCTAACACTAGGTGCCAGTGCCACTTACATTAACTCACTCCTCTACGTCTCTGGGATTAGGCTCCGCCTACCGACAAGCCTATATAAACCCGCGGGTACGCAGGTGAACTGGTTTGCTAAACAACTGAACAACCCGTCGGGGACTGAAGAGATTGCCCTGGTTGAAAGAAGAGGTTAGACACATGTTGCGAGTGGCCGCTGTCGTCACCAATACAGTCTGCTGTCCATGGCGGAGTAGCGTTCTACCCCCGTCCTTTAAACAGAGGCGTGGCAAATGTCTGCGTCTCCACTATCTCGCAAAGCAGCCACTGGACTCTCGAGCAAGCCCAGGGGGTTGGGGGTGGGTGGGACAGGCGGACGAGGGGATAGAACGCTCGACCCCCGCTGTCCATAACCATCAATGGATTGCAGAGACAGACTGGTGATCTCCACTTGAAAAACCTGCTTTTTTTCAGGGTCCGGATTCATCAACGCGCATACTCGAGGGTACAGTATTATAAAAATCCCACTCCTGAATTTAACACCGTAACCCGGCGTTCGATTAGGGCGCGGTTGCGAGCGCGGCAGGGCAGATTCAAAACGGGCACGAATGTTTCCATACTTGGTTCACGTGTGAGTCATGAGCTCACAGTCGCGATAAGTAAGTCTCCAAACACAATGTTATGAAATCTAGAGGGACTGAGACCGACCACGTCACGCTAAGGCCGGTTGCATTGACTCGTCTAGGAGGATACACTGAAGCCGTTGCGAGCAATTATAGGAGGGAAATATTTTCTAAGGAGTGAAGGAGCTAATCACAACTTATACGCTGCAAGCAGATAACTTCTTTAACGACACTCCAGAGCTATCTGAGGATGAACGAAAGCTCTTTCCCTTCTTTGAGACTTTCGAGATCTAACTAGACACTTGAATGTCCTCATAATATTCATAATAGAGGCCTACCAACGCTCCTAAGATCATTCCTACCGTCTTTGCAACAGTGTAGTGGAATGAATCGACACATTCCCATTCTGTGTACATATTCTAGGACAGCTCGAAAAGCTGGAGAACTTAATTGAGATGAAGAATGTTGGTCATATGTGTCTCAATTTGCTCTCCATGAGCTCTTGAACACTTTCTCACTCTCAACAGTAAGATCTTCCGTATAATGAAGAGGGTGAGGCTCACCCTATAGGACAGCACTATGCAGTGTCTTGTGTTATACTACTGAGCTAGGCCATTTCTAATGCTATTCGACATACATACGCCTTCTTATCAAGGCGGATAGCCACTGTACATGTTGACTCCCCCTCCCCCCCCCCCCCCCTCAACCCCACAAGCCAATTTGCGCTTACAGCCATGTGCCACATGTTACCAATGATCCTGGCAGGTCCAAAAACGCCTCGAAAGAACCTCGCTGACTACCTGGAAACGTCCAGGACTCAATTTCTGACGTTAAGCACAGAAAATAAGGGCTTGGTGTCTGATGCAAAAGCTACCATTACGCACAGGTCTTCCCATTTGAAGGTAAATATGATAGACCTGCCCCAATCCCTGGTTAAGATGCTCGAAGCACTCTGTATACTGATACAGGATGCCATCCAGGCTATGAAACAATTGCTTTCCCGAGATCTCTTAGAATTTTGGCCTCTAGATGTTTCCATTGTGAGGTAGTCTTCATCAGATACTTACCAGTCCTACCGTCCAATAGACTCATCTTGTGGAGGGGCTCCAGACGCTATAAACTCCGTGAACGAGGTCTATTTGAACATCTACAAACATCCTTCCTTGCAAGCATGCTAAGCTAAGGACCAGTGTTACGTCACAGTTGACCGCTCGATTAGTCCTAACATTACCCTCCACCACTTCGCGGATCCTTCAAAACATCGTGATAGTAGAATGTTCGAAGCGCCTGTCGACACCCGCTACATACTGTGCGATTACGTCACGAGTTTAAAGGACCGACCGCGCCCCAATCGAACGCCGGGTTACGGTGTCAAATTCAGGAGTCGGATTTTTATAATACTGTCTCGAGGGTATGCTGGGTATGGAGCGTAGACATACAAACGATTCATGATAAACTTTACCCGTCAAATCGTGGGTATATCAGTGGGTAAAGAAAACCCGCCGATCGTCGTGGGTACATTCGCATACCCGCGAATCCTTCGTGCCCCATTGACAAAATGGCGCTCCAGTGAGAACAGCTGTTCTCGTGAGAGGCCTAGTTGTACCTTACCCTTGATTCCCTTACGGTATCTCTACCTACACCCATTGCCTGATGAATCCGGAGCCAGGAATAATAGTGCTTGAGGAAAACTTTAGCTTCAGCTAGGTTAAGAACAGGTGTTAGCGCATAGTTTGACATTGGGCCGATGGCTCTATTTCGATAAAGTGTTGGCTCACAAATCGACGTTTTGACCCCTACCCGCCTGCGTTTTATACTGTTTCTGATTACGCGGTTCTTCACAAGGATTTTTAGCCATCAGAAGAGTAAGGGGGGGGGCACAGTATTTTTTCCCAGCATTGTCCAACGTGCGCAGGGATTCCGAAGAGTAAAGCGGGCCAGCAAAGGGGAACAGTTTTGGGTGCAATCCTAATGAGGGGCCCACCTTGTAACGGTACGTGCGCTCCATCCCTCGTCCCCTTGACGTACCCACCTCAACCCTCTGGCCATCCGGGAGAGTCTCGCGGCTGCCTCACGCTGTACCTTAAGTTCCATGTGTTTCCATTTCAACGATTATTTAGCTGTGTACCACCCATATAGGTGGAGAACCGGCACTTTTTGGAAGATGTTTCGAAGTGGTGCTGGTTCTATTATATCCACAGAAAAAATCACAAAGTTGGAGAACGTCGGAAGAACATTGGGCACTAGTGTACTTAGTGTACCGCACTAAATCTTGTTCAAATTAGGTCTATTAGAGGTAATCTGCCATGGGAAGAACGAATATCATAGTCGTTTTTTGCGGAAATGCCTTATAAGCGCGTTATATTAAGTTCGGATCGCCCAAGGCCTTGCGAAATAGCGCGCTCTAGCAAGAGACGCAGAGACTCCGCACCCTACCAGCACGCATTCGTGGCCGTCTTCGAAGGGGGGGGGGGGAGGCATCCCGTGGCGCACAAGCATGACGACTAAGTACACACAGCGAATGTAAATGCAGTCTTACCTCCTCGTTTTGATTACAGATCCGCGCCTTATTTGCTTCCGTATTGGGCTAGGGAGGGGACTCCAGCATGATGGCGATTTTAACACGGGTGCGTCACGTGAGCCACACCCTGGAGTCCCTCTCCTGCCCAAATATGAGGTCTGTTCCGCGCCCTCGTCAGCGGAGGAGAGCACAGAACAAAGGTTTCAAGGTTTTTCAAGATTTCAAGACTTATGCTTTGGCTATCCTCTTAGAGACGGCGAAATAGTGTGCATCGGTAGGATACGCGCACTCTGCGTCTCTTACCAGCGCGCGCTATTTCGCAAGGCCTTGGATGATCCGAACTTAATATAACGCGCTTATAGGGCATTTCCGCAAAAAACGACTATGATATTCCTTCTTCCCATGGCAGATTACCCCTAGTAGACCTGTTTTGAACAAGACTTAGTGCGGTACACTAAGTACACTACTACCGAACATTGTGCAACATCCTTCGGTACGAGATCGCAACAGCCACCTCCGTTCGGACACATGCATAAATGACCTGAGCAGGATCTACCGACACCTCCGTGTAGATCGGAAGGTCTTTCAAAAAAAAAAAGAGAAAGGAAATGAAGCCGGTTGCAGCACAGTCACTCGGTCATGGCAGGATCAATACTTCGCTAGACAGAGGGGATTTTTTTAAGCGTACGCCGACGTTTTTACCACAGGAGCTATTTTCCTCAGATTGGCAATGAAGGATGCGAACAAATAAAATTCCAATCACTCGGCATTATTGTAGCTGTCTAATAAAATAATCCATGATACTAGGTGCCAGTGCCATCTACACTAATGCGCTCCTCCGCGTCTCTGGGATAAGGCTCCGCCTACCGGCGAGCCTATATAAACCCTCGGCACGCGGCGGGATTTGGTTTGGCTGAAGAGAGCCCTAACACCGTCCGTGCGACGAAGGTGTAAGGAATGACCTAAAGGAAAGAGGAAAAGAGACGCACGTTGCGAATGGCCGTGGTCGTCACCAATACGTGTTCTCCATGACCATCGATGGATTGCCGATACATCGAACAGAGCGGTGATCTTCACTTGAAAAGACCTATTTTTCCTGAAACAGTGGCGTTCTAAGAGAAATTCGTAGTTAGGTTGAAAACAGGTGCTAGTACACCGTCACGGCATTGAAGTGAATAGCTGCTGTACGTACTTCGATAAAGTGCTTGCTCACGAAGCGTTGTCTTCACCCCTATCCGCTTTGAAAATACGATGTAGGGTTTCTGCGTCTTATACTGTTTCTGTTCTGATAGTGCTGCTCTTCACAAGGATTTTTAGCTATCAGAAGTGTAACGAGGAAACAGTATTTTTATTCTGTGTCGTCCAACGTGCGTGGGGATTCCCGGAACGGCAAGAGCGAATACTGTAGGAAGAATCTCCGTCCTCCAAATAGTAACCAAACATGCTTCATTTTTGCCGAGTCCTTGAAGCAAACGATTGAGAGGGTGTAATGGTTAAGGGTCCGCAGCGTCGAGCTTACCACGGCTGCGCAAGGAAGTTGCTCAGTGCCGTGGGTAGCGCAGTGGTAGAGGTGCTACTTCATGGCTGTGACTTCACAGGTTCGGTTCCCGACTTACGTCGTGCTTTTGCACTTCTGCCATAGTACCGGATTTTCATGGAGTTTTCATATCTGAACCTTTTTTTTGGAGTTTGCTGATGCTTTCACTTCATATTACTTGTCGACATCTCGTGATGCTCTAGCAATGTCCCAAATATGCAAAATACGATGATCTCCTACTACATATAATCACCAATGTCACGTGTCCGTCACGGGAAGGGGGGACTGAAGCCAAAAGATGCCTACGACAGCGCGGCGTACGCCAGCCGGCTTTCTTTGAGCTTATCCATGGGCGACTGCTGGCGAACTACATCCTTGGCGGCTGATCGTCCAAGTTTACGAGATATTCAAGGGACAACGCGTCAGGGTATGAATGGGAATCGAGTGCAGGGCGTAGGGATTCAGGAGGCGTGCCCTAGACGTGGTTCAGCGTGCGTCTGGATTCAGAAGACGTGCTGAAGGCGTCGTCCAACTTGCGTAGGGATTCAAAACACGTCTTGAAGACGTCGTCTAACGTGTGTAGTTATTCGGAAGACCTTCGCTAGACGTTGTCCAACGTGCGTAGGGATTCAGAAGACGTGCTGAGTACGTCGTTCAACGTCGTCTTACTTGCGTAGGGATTCAAAAGAAGTTCTGGTCTAACGTGCGTAGGGATTCACAAGATCTGCGCTAGACGTAGTGAGTCAAGATTCAGAAGACCTTCGTTAGACGTCGTCCAACGTGCGTAAGGATTCAGAAGACGTGCTGAGGACGTCGTCTAACGTGCGTAGGGATTCAGAAGATCTGCGCTAGACGTAGTGAGGCAAGATTCAGAAGACCTTCGTTAGACGTCGTCCAACGTGCGTAAGAATTCAGAAGACGCGCTGAAGACGTCGTTCAACGTCGTTCAACGTCCCTTACTTTCGTAGGGACTCAAAAGACGTGCTGAAGGTGTTGGCTAACGTGCGTAGGGATTCCTAAGACGTGCAAAAGACGTCGTTCAACGTCGTCCAACTTGCGTAAGGATTCAAAAGCTGATGATGCGTCTAACGTACGTAGGTAATCAGAAGACGCGCTGAAGTCGTCGTCCAACTTGCGTAAGGATTCCGAGTAAGGGCGACTAATAGGAGAGAACCAGCAAAGGGGAACCATTAGAGGGGGAGCGTGAATAAGGGTGGGGGAGGGGGGCCAGCATTTTTCCTCAACATCGTTCAGTGTGTGTGTCGGACTTCTGAAAACGGCTTACAGAAGTCGTGACACGTGTGTCAGAGAGAGTAGAGAGAGTGACTATGGAATTCGGAGGAGTATTATTGCCGTCGGACAGTAAGCGGTGTAGACCAATACCGATTAATTTTAATTATGATTTTGCTGATTAAGCGCCGGATTGGGACTCTCATTACCTGTTTCTCGACACGTAGAGATCGTTCTCTACGCTTTCGAAAATAAATCGCGTGCATGTGATGGAGGGTGAATAGGCTTCATATGCGCTGTGAAAATTCTGCCTTACCATATCCCACTGCAGTAATATAAAAAACTATATAGTAAAACCAGTTTTTTACTGCAAGAAGGTCTAAGAAAGAAAGGAGGAAGATTGGGGTTGTTCTATTCTCGGGGTTAGCGGCGAAGCCCCCAACCAGATGGGATGGGGTTGTTCTATTCTCAGCGTTTGGGGCAAAGATCCCAACCAGACGTTTGGCGGCCGCTAGGCCGCTGAACGTCTGGTATGAAATATTTATGAAAAACCTTCAACACCAATTATACCCAGACACAAGGCGCATAAAACAGTAAGTATGAGCAACGTAAGAGGGCTACAGTTCCTTCACATCCCAGCTCATCACATGGGCCTAAGACTTCCGGGAATGCCATTCCACTCGGGTTGTCGAAGCAACCAGGGTATATGATGAAGATGATGCTGATGTAGCCATTTTCTCCGGTTGTTAACCTTGTATAAGATAAATTCTAGTATTAGCCAAAACTTCTCCTCCAAAACGGATTGTCCTCCCGAAAACGTACATGTGCCCTCACTGGTTAGTGGCCTCGTGACTTCGGCACAATCCTCTTCAGGTTGAAACTCGTGGTCCTCTTCTTACACTCCGCGTGAACGTTTCGTACATCATCGGATTTTGCATATTTGGTGCATTGCTGGTGCATCACGAAATGTCGTCAAGGAATAAGTAGTGAAAACATCCTACCGCAGCGAACTCTAAATAGAGTTCAGATATGGAAATTTCAATGGATACTGTGAGAGAAGTGAAAAAATACGACATAGCTCGGGAGCCGAACCCCCGGCGTCACGACCATGAAACAGCACCTCTACCACTGCACCACCCATGGCACGCCACCAGCTTCTTGCGCAGCCATGGTAAGCTCGACGCTGCGGACCCTTAACCATTAGACCCTCTTACTCGCTTGCGTCAAGTATTCGGCAAAAAAAAACTTTCTGTTACTAATTGGAGGACGGAAATTTCTCCTACAGTATTCGCTCTTGCCGCTTTTGCGTACCGTTGAGGCAGTTCTCTTGTAGGCTGCGCTCTATGACATGTTAAACGTGCAAGAGTGTGCGTGCAATGACCGCGGAGGAATAACGGCGATCTCAGCCATCATACATGGCTGATTTGCTGGCTGTTTCGACAGCGGAATGGCCCAGCTTGAAATTGAAATAAAATATCGTTCGGAACTGCGCTTTCGACATACAGGGTGTCTCAAAAAATACCTGTTTGAAAGGTGGCAACTTTCTCACAGCAAGGCCACTGAAGAAGTTGAAAGCATATATAAAAGCTTAAGAAAGTAGAAATTTTCTGACATATGAGCGGCATGGGATGCGCCATGCACTTGTCTAAAAGTTTGCATTTTACACTCGATTGATGGTGCTTTGCTTGAATACATGTCATAATTTCTTCACAAAGTGGCCGTTTCGATTGATTTGTGCTTCTCTTAAGATGTAAAACTTGAAAACACACTAACGCTTAGGCAAAATGCAGAGTATCCTAAAAATTGCAGATACTATTTGAAAGGTTCTAACATTTCCGGTGGGGCGCGTGTAGCGCAGTCGGAGGAAGCACCGACAGTCGCGTGTACCCGATTTTTTTCAGGTTCCTGGTTCGGATTTCCCACCCAGGCCAACCAAGCCTTTCATCCCTCCGGGGTCGGTGAATTGGTACCAGACTTGTGTGGGAAGGATAGAGCGCTGATTTGTTCATCGGCTCGCCACCGCAAGTCATTGTATGGCCAAATACGCATTCATATCGCCTCCACGACATCCCGTAGAAGTAGAATGCGTGGCGCATCCCAAAAAGGGATTGAGTAACGCCGTCCTTTATCCTTTATCCTTTAGGTGAAACGCAAAATTAAATTATTGCGCCAGATAGAGCGTAGAATTCCGTATTAGACGGCATATAAAAATGTGACGTAGATTCAGGTTGATGCAAAAATCTTCATTAATTCAATATTTAAGAGAAGTTGTGATATAATGAATAGCCTTTCAAGTCATACATGTGTTACGTACAGACATGATACAATTCTATACAGCGAAGATGTCACAGTCAGACGTGTTCTTCCCGATCAACACCCATATAGTGTCGTTTATTCGTGATAAAGTGATATGAGCGTAGGACGACCGTCAGAAACCAGACCTCCAAGGCGACCAGAGCCAACGAGCACAGAATCTCGACAACTATCAGCATCTCCTCTTCTGAAATACCGCAACTTCACTACACCGCTGTAGGAGTCGTTGAACGCTACACGAACTGACCTATCGTTTTGTATCCGTTGTGATCGGGATCGTCAAGAATACCAGCCTTCAGTCCCATTATTAAGGCAAGAAACAGAATGAATAAAAGGCTTATGGCGGCTACCTGAAATCACTTTGCTCTGAAAAACAGAGTTCGTAAACTACAGGACAAAGGAACGCAATAAGGAACGTGAAAAATAAAGGAAAAAGGTTCGCGTTTTTCAGCCAGTCTTGGAATGCGCCACGCATTCTACTTCTTCTGGGACGTCATGGAGGCAATTTGAATGCGCATTTGGACATACAGTGACTTGCGGTGGCCAGCCGATGAACAAGTCAGCGCTTTATCCTCCCCAGACAAGTCAGGTCAGGTCTTCAAGAGCATTCCTAATGGGTGGGGGTGGATGAGTGAAGCCTGCAATATTAGTGGAGACTACGAGAAAAATGATAAATCTATTGAGAAAAAATTCCGTTAAAAATTCCGTTGAAGTTCTGAAAATTGCCCTTCAGTCGTTGAGCCGCATTTTAACGAATAATGCCGTTGGCCTGAGTTATACTCCCGCGGGAGCATCCGCGGACGGGCGGGAATCGAGCCGAGACCCCTCACCTGGCCAATGGCCGCGCTCCGCCACGCCCGCTGTCCGCGGTGCAATCTTCGTCGGCGGACGTTCCGCGGATCCTCCCGCGGGAGTATAACATAGACCTTAGTCCGTTAACACGTTGACGACCGCGCCTTTCTTCGCGTGTCTGGCGCATGGGACCAACCGATTTTTTGCGACACCGACGGCGTGGGAGACATAATGTCGTAAGATCCTAGGCGATCGCAAAATTCGTCTCTTGGTGGAAAGCGATGATGAGGATGACGAGGTGGTCCAGGACGCCGTTGATGCTGAGGACGATATCCTTGTACTACCAACTGACGACGATGATGGACCAGAAAGTGAAGTAATAGAATCCGAAGCAGAAGATGAGGGTAAGGGAGCTTGGAAGGGCGATTTTGAAGCCCCAATCGGTGGAACTTTGCGACGGAGTCCGGCTTTCATGACGATGTGTTCGATACGGTAGGCCGATCGATTATAATCGATTATTTTTCAATAACGAATTGTTAGTTGAAGCCATTACTTGACGAGAAGCTTAATAAATCAGTAACCGTAACTTGTTTTTATGGATCACGCATTTTACATCAATGCCTAAAGATGAAGCACACATAACACAAAAAAGTTCCTCGGAAAGATCTGAATCCAACTAGAAAAATAAATTACAAGGCTGTGGCCTGACATCATGTCACACGGTCCCACGCGGCCGAAAGGCTATGGCCTGACATCAGACCACACGGTCGTCAACGTGTTAAATTCGTTTCACCGTCAACCGTTAAACTCCAGACCAGGCAGAATCAAAAGAGCGTGGCATTCAGAGCAGCGTTTGTCTATTCGGTTCCCCAATCCTTTGGTGTGTTTCTTCGTTTGTTTGTTCGGTGTTCTGAGTAGATAAGAGTGACTGGTGCATATTCGCGTCCTTATGGCCTGTTTATACTTCGTGACAAGAGCGACTCGTCGCCCGTGCAAAACATGCATATCGATTAAAACCGAGCGCGCGTCTCCGAAAAGTGTTCATACTCGAGCGATGGCGCTGCCACTCCAGCCGTTCTTGTCGCTCTTCTCGCCCGTTCATACTCTCCGGCACGCTGAGCGCGCTGCGCTCTCGTCGCTCTTGTCGCCCGTGCAAAACATGCATAACGACTAAAACCGAGGGAGCGCCACCGAAATCTGTTCACTTGAGCGCTGTCGCTGTCGCTCCAGTCGCTCCAGTCGCCTGTTCATACTTTCCGGGTGCTGCGCGCGCTGCGCTCTCGTCGCTACCGTCCCGAGGTATAAACAGGACCTTATATGTAGGCCACATTGGCGACTACCACATGCGTTATGAGCGGCGTATTTAGCCTGTAAAAAGGACAAAGGGTACATTTTGTCCATTAGGTTGTCCCATAGGTCCTTGCAGTTTTTTTTTTCAACGATTCACTGTAGATTTCGTCGGCGGTCTCTTGCATAGCACTGCATAGCTTTCGAAAGAGAATGAATTGTTCTATCAGAGCATGTATTGCATTTCTTTTTTCATCACGAATTTTGTCAATTTTTAGGTCGTTGAAGTGAAAAGTGAAAAAGCGAAAAAGTAGCCATTTGCGCACTTGTTCTCTCCGCTTAGGTTTGAAATTTTTTGCGCAGTTTTTTATAGCACTTGGAAGACAACGTCCTGTACTACAAGAATATGTGTTGGTCCTATTTTCGCACTTGCCCTTTATTGATTTTTAGGGCATCAAATTGGGACGTCCGAAGGAGGATGGTTATTTTTGTCGACAGCTCCTGCTCTGTGGTTGAACTTTTTGGGTTGGTGTTATATGTCATTCGAAAGAGAATGTACTGCTCTATAAGAGTGTGTCGAATTTATTGATTTCTATTGAATATCAACAAAATGCCAAAAAGAGAAAAATCGTCTTCACCAACAACTCCTTCTCCTTCTTCAGTTGTTGATATTCGACAGAAAACAGCGTGAGCCAATAAACGCGACGCAAATTTTTACTGAGCAAGACATCCTCTTCCAAACGACATATAACACCAAGCAAAAAAGTTCAACCACAGGACCGGAGTTTTGGTAAAAATTCGGACGGGAAAGTCGGACGTCCCAATTTGATGGCAGAAAAATTAATGAAGGGCAAATGACCAAATAGCACTAACACATATTCTTGTAGTACAAAACATTGTCTTCCAAATGCTATAAAAAAACTGCACAAAAAATTAGAAACCTAAGCGGAGAGAACAAGTGCGCAAATGGCTACTTTTTCACTTTTTCACTTTTCACTTCAACGACCTAAAAATTGACAAAATTCATGATGAAAAAAAGAAATGCAATACAATTTCTGATAGAACAAATCATTCTCTTTCGAATGATATGTAGCGCTATGCAAGAGACCGCCGACGAAATCTGCAGTGAATCGTTGAAAAAAAAAACGGCGGGGACTTATGGGACAACCTAATATAAAAAAGGATAAAGGGTAAACGACGGCGTTAAGTCGGTACCAATTTACCGGCCCCGAAGGGAGAGAACTGACCACCCTGACCTGGGTGCGAAATCCGAACCACTGGAGTCGTGTGCACGCGAGAGCCGGCGCCTCCTCCGGCCGCGCCAGCAGGCGCTTAACTATGACGACAATTGGTAGCTCTTCCCCTTCTTGAGTAGCATTCCACCAAAGTTAGAAAGTACGCATGAATGCTTCCTATGTTTCCCTCTTCACTATCTGTCCTCGTTCTTAGGCCTTTGTCATACCATCGCTCACCCAAAGCGACGCCTGAAGATATGCTCCCATATCGATCGGGCGGCGCGATGGGATCGATATGGGTGCATGTCATTAGGCGTCTCTCGGGGTGAGCGATGGTACGACAAAGGCCATAGGTCGTCATCCTGCCGTATCTCCAACATTTAAAACGCGCTTCAGAAGAAAACAAGGAAATTCTAACGCACTTGAGCAGCAATGTACGTGATAACGACTCGTCGGTTCTCGCATTGTAGACCAGCGATGAGCGCGAGCGAGACGACCAGCGCAACCGATGCGAAGATGATCTCGAATCCAGCTTCAATCTGCGATTTTCCACCCGTGAGAAGCGATCGTACAACACATGATAATACGAGCGATGAGACGAGAATGTGAAAGACGGCGATCAGAGCTGAGCCAGTCTGAAAATGGATCGTCATTGAATTGAATTTTTGTCGTTATTGTATGCGTGTGTTAGAATAAGCCACTTCCTGCACTTCCTTCCCTAGCCCACATAGTTGTGCCCGAATAAACATTCGAACATTCGAATTCGAATATTCGTATTCGAGTTCGAAAACATGCGACTTTCGAATCAATTCGAATTCGAATGCTCGAAGAAACGCGATTTTCGAATGTAGCCGAATTCGAATGCTCGAAATAAACGAATTTTCGAATATTCGAAAATCGTCGCTAATCGAATATATTTGGTTATTCGACATTTTTAGGAGAGCACAACTACACTAGCCCAGTTCTGTGCGCTCCTCTGCGGCAGCTGTAGGCGGTTTTTTTTTTACTTTCCAATTTATTGCCCTAAAAACCAAATCATTCTCTCTCGAACCGCAAAAACTTCCAACGGTATTCAGAACAAGGTGTTAAAAAACGGTGGAGATTTGTTAGTTCTCAACCTAATTCTGTACTGTGTTAGGTGTCGACGAAGGAGCGACGCGCCTAACTACACATGCCACCGATCAATAGCGAATCAATAATACCTCCCTAGCAGTGTGTCATTGCTACACTAGGCGAAACACCGTCGAGCGGCTTGCTCTTCGAGTTTTACTACTGTTCAACCCCAATAGGCAGACGAACTTTTAGCTTTGTTTATTGGAAAGCTATTTTGCTGTGAAGATGATTGCCCTGTCTAGGGCTGTGAATAGTCATAGATCCGGTGGTGCTCGGGCTCCTGGAGTTAGAAAGTGTCACAGGGTCATTTTGGCGAGAGTCCATGTCCATGTCTTCCGCTCCAGCATCCTCAACATCCTTACGTGCTCTAGTTTGTCGTTCAACTACAGAGACTTGCCCAGTGATCGCGAAAAGCTCCCGTCCGACTCAACGGTCGGCTCCCAGGACAGCCAAGGCTTACTGGCTCTTCTAGCGACATGACGACAACAACTGCAGCCGAAACAGCAGCTCTTTTGCGGAAAGCCATCGCTCTGTCTGTTTCCAGCGGAAGTCCCTGCTATTTTCAGACAGAGATAAACGTGGCCGACATGCTGTGATGTTCAAAGGACAGGACACTCTCCCGTGACGAAGGCCGTTTTTTCAGGAAGTGGATAGAGCTTCCAACGACTAGTTTCGAGCAATAAAACGGGAATGGAGACGCCCGGAGAACTCTATTTTGAAAAACTGGAGCCATGCACTTTGGCATCCAGTTACAGGTTACGCGATAATTTTGGGCGTTTTATTCAACAAAAATATCGCAAAGCATGACGCCGTATCCTTAAGCAATAAAAAATCCCAATAAAAGGGACTTTTTAGATGAAAGAAGCTGAAAGTTTTTTTTTCAAAACAAACAATGAAGTCTTTAAGACGAAGCTCCAAACCAAACTTTTCGACGCACAGAGTCAAGGAATAGCAATGATTCAATTCCGGGCAGTATTGATCCGACATTGATCTGTGATATCCGTCCGACGCTTAGAACCTGTTTACTATAGTTGTCCTTTGAGAAAATTTTCGAACGAATAAACGAACGAATCTATCTGCTCATCAGTTTCTTCCAATAATCGATAATCGAAAAATCCCCTTTTTCTGTTTAATCGAATACTCGAATAGTCGAATACTTTGGTCGATTCAGGTTCGGTGCTTGAAGATTTGGAGTTTATTCGATCAATAAAATTACTCGATTTTCGAAAAAAGTTAAAATAATCGATTTTGAAAGATATTCGAATATCGTTCTGTTATGTTCGAATTCGAACGAATACTTCACTTTTTAAAAATATCGATGTTCCAATTCGATCGATTATTCGAAATCCTGAAATATCGAATATCTTACTATTCGAATAAATTATTATTCGAATAGTAAGATATTCGATAATTATATTCGTTTGAGCAAAGCCGTAACGTTCACAGTCAGCAACGGGAGCCATAGAGACGCTCGTGGAAAGAAAGCGTACCAATCGATTAATCCCGAGCGATCACCTGACAAAAATCGATAAGTATTCTTTGCCCGAGCAACCAGCCGCTTATGCCGCACCCATCGCGGACTTTGAACAGGTCCTAATGGTCCAGTTTACCGATCGCGAAATCGTGGAAAGCCAGAAGTAGACTAAGCACAATGCCGAGCATTTATGTAGGATGATGGAGTACAGCTGTTGCGAAGATAGTTCTGAAGCACCCAGCACGCTACTGCAGGATTCAGATGATTATTTAAGATGCCAACATAGCTGAATGTGCAAGTTGTGAAACTGCGTAGAAGCGTTAGGCCTGGTTTATACTTAAGCCGCCACGCGGCGCGGCGTGATGGAAGCCATAGATATCGATTTTTCACGCCGCCAGGTCGATATCTATTCCGACTATAGTGCCGCTCCGCGCGACGGCGCAACTATAAACCAGGGCTAATACTGCTAACTTTATACAAGACGCAAGAATCCTCTTGACCTACGGAACGAACATCGGTCACCAGTGGGTGAAAATCCTATCACCTACAGATGAAGTTGAGTAGTTGCGCTTCTGCGTCACCGAAAAATCACCCGCAGATGACCGCCAGTGGCTCCAGAACCATCCTCGCCACAGCGGTGCTCCATGGTCCTACGTCTCCAAAATTTCGTAACGCACCGGCAAACGCGGAATGTTAGGAATGGGCGTGGCAGAAGGCAAGGAAGGAAGAGCGCATCGCCCCTCCCTGCCTCTGCTTAGCCCCAGTACTAATCTAACATAAAAATGAAGAGCCTCCCGGTAAACAGTTTCAGCACAACTGACCCTATTTCACGATATTCTTTATGGATGAGCAACGACGCACGACGCGAAGAAATATCGATTAGTTACAGATCCGCGTCATGCGCATTTGACGACGCCCTTTTCCAACAAAAAAGAAATTCTTGAGAAGCAGTTTAAAAAAAGTTTGAAAAGGTACTCTATGGTGTTTCTCGTCGAATCGCAATGATTCACTGCGCGGGAGGGTTATTGATTGCTATTGATCTGTGCGCATGTAATTAGACGCTCTTGCCTCGATACTCACAGACTGTACAGGAACCGCTCCCTTGGACATTTATACCAATCACGAAATGTGAAAAACGCGGCTGGCCTGGTCACAAGATCGAACCCTCACGTGTAAGTGAACAGGTACTTCAACCACTGTGCTATGAAGATTTAAAGGTCCAATCTAGGCAAAGAATGAGCATTAAAGTGATGAACTTCTACAAAGTCTGTGGAAAATTTGTAATGCTCAATGCAGACTCCAGTGTCACTGACATTATCGATTTGGTATTGATCGGCGGCACGCGCAATCATCCGCGCATGGCGACCGTGGCTTTTGCAAATAATTCTGCATTTTGTTAGATAAACTAAAAAGAACTTACATTCGCATGTAGTTGCTGAAAACAGCAAGTATATTCGACATGAGTGGGATTGAACGCTTGGCTGTGTTCACGCTGTGTCGGCACACAGGGCATAGAACCACGAAGTGTAGATACACTCACAGACGCACGCACGTACGCACGGACACGTTGGCCGACAAGCACCAAATAGTCGAGAACACGCCTGGGCACTCTGTTGCTAGTCTGCAAAGTGTCGGATTAGGCAAAATCAGATAAGTAGTGATCGGTAAGCTCGAAAAACATCAGGAGCAACGAAGACGACGACGACGACGAACGGCTAAAATTCTGACGAATGACATATGAAGACGTCCAAAAGACAAGCTGAAAACGCGGACAGACGCAAGAATTAGAGAAGCGATTATGACAGAGTTTTTTAAAGAATTTCAAGGAAGCTCGGCTAAAAGCTTCTCGGAATTGATGAGCGATTAGGAGAATGTTTCGTGCCGGATGGTTTGGTGGCTTAGCCAAATTTTTAGCGGAATTTTTCTGCGAAGCCCAAAAGGTTAAATTATATCCCTTGGAACACCGCAGAAGGAGCGCTAAAAACGTTCTGAGAAATGCAAAAGTATTTTTATCTCAAGCAGTTGATCATAAATCACGTGAATTTTGACTATGTAAGCCGTGGAACCAAACTTTAAAGCTTTCAATGATTATTTTTTCAAAATACGATAGCAGATCACAAACTCAAGTCATTTTTCAACAGACTACTATTGCTTTTCTGATTCCACTGAAAGTCAGTTGAAGATGAACCAAATATAGCAAACATAATAACCAAAGACAAAGGTAATCAATCCTGCTTGGGATGCGCCATGCATTCTACTAGTACTGAACATCATGGAGGTTTAAATGAATGTGAACTTCGCCTTCACAATGCCTATCTGCGGTGGTTAGCTAACGGACGCGACAGTGTTTTATCCTCTTCATACAATGGTGTGTATCAATTCAGCGATCCCAAAGGAATGGAGCGCTTGGATTGTCTGAGTGGAATCTGAACCAATTAACCTGGAATCAGGATGCAAGCGAGCGGCGCCTCCTACCACTGCGCTAGCGCAAGACCAATCGTAATAACTGATAATGAAATCGATAACATACCCCTTTTCTTGAAGAAGGTGTCCGTGCTTGATCGACGTTCAAGGACCAGAGATTTTGCCGCATTGACCAGATTGTCGAAGATTAGGTGGGTCAGGCACGTAGTGCATGCATTTCACAAACAACTGCTGGACAAGAGCCGTAAACGGCAGGCTTTCCATGAGATGCAAAATAGACACCAGCATGCCCACTAACGCGTTTGTTGGATTTCTTTATGAAGGCCCTGAACAAACAACGTAACGCTCGTCGTGTCCCTCGAGCGAGGAGGATAGATTGGAGCACTCTGGCACGCGAAAGGAACGAATAGGGACGCTGCTCGCGTCCGCTCGAGCAATTCGGCGATCAACGGATCACAGACGATACCGGGGATAAAGGATAAAAGGATAAGGGACGGCGTTACTCAATCCCTTCTGGGATGCGCCAGCGCATTCTACTTCTACGGGATGTCGTGGAGGCGACATGAATGCGTATTTGGCCATACAATGACTTGCGGTGGCCAGCCGATGAACAAGTCAGCGCTCTATCCTTCCCAGACAAGTGTGGTACCAATTCACCGACCCCGGAGGGATGGAACGCTTGGTAGGCCTGGGCGGGAAATCCAAACCAGGAACCTGGTATCGGGTACACGCGACAGCCGGCCCCTCCTCCGACTGCGCTACACGCGCCCACGATACCGGGGATACCTCATTTTTTGAGAGTAACATTCACAAAATTGTTCAAGACTAGAAATTATTCTCCATAATCCTCAAGATGGGAACATGGAGGGGCGATTGGTAGAGGTGGCCACTGTCGAATGCATCTCACATCACGGTTGCCTGGGAAGGATATCCTCCAGAAGTAGAGTGCATGGCCCACCCCAAAAAAAGTATTGATTGAAGACGTCCCACACTATGGTCATCGTAGTATTCCATAGAAACTATTCTGAAGTCACACAGTCACTACAACTGCTACATTGTTAAAAAACCAAGAAAAACTTTGAAGTTACAAGAATTATGCGCGTATTATCGTATTTAAAGGGAATCTCATATTTTGAAGACAATAAGTACAACCGAAAAATCGATGTACCTTCCATGTGTCAGGGATGAGCCATGTTCTCGACTTCTCATTGAAGGTAAGGTTTCCTGACCTTGAAGTGTAACTGTATTCGTAGCATATATCAGCGAGGTCGAATTTTTACTTGAAAACTGTTCCTTGTGGTCTACCAATGTTTTAAACGTTTTAGATAAACTCGATAAAAAACGAATTGAATGAATATTGTAATAACAAAAAGGTCATGAAGCAATAGAAATTCTGAAGTAGCAAACAGTAGAAAGCCAACAAATTGAGACTTTTCTTAGGTTCTGTTCCTAAGAATTCTCTTAGCACACACCTGATGCTCACCAAATGGGGTGGGCACAAGGACAAGAAGCTAGGCGCGCATGCATCGATCGATGTTCGATTTCGCGTCGAGGTCAGCCCAGCCTTCCACGGTGAACTCGAACACAATCGATCAGGCTGTAATTGTTCGCTGAATCTTTGTGTGTTATTGACAATGTAACGAAACTAAAATTGGAACAGAAAAGTTATTTAAAAAATCAATATAGGAGTAAAAATTAGGGAATGGTCGAATGAGAAGCGGTCATTAAAATCGAGCAAATCTTGAACATGAAGAATTAAAATTCTGGTGGAGAGAACTTGGATTCACCTCGAGTCCATGTCGAGGTGAATACACGTTTTGGTTAAAAATTAGGAAAGAATACCTTTTTATACATCTGCTGCTTCAAATTATTTAGGTTATTTTGATAAAATAAAGAACGCCGGAGCCGGGTGTAAATCAATAACACTCAAAACACATTGTTGATTATTTTCTTACCAGTCGTTCGGCGGCCAAGCGGCCGCCTACGACTGGTTGGGGGCTTCGCCCCCAAACCCCGAGAATAGGACGCCATGGCCGCTACGGGTTTCCTATTCTTCCTTAGGCCTTCTGACCTTTATGTTAATCGAGATGGATCGATTGATCCGACGTCAGATTCGTGTTCAGCGATCTCGATTACCCCCAGGGCCGAAATTTCGTGCCGCTTGAACGTCATCCTCAAAAATCGATAATATCGATCGATATCGATTGGTCGACTTCAGATTCGTGTTCAGCGACCTCGATTACCCCAGGGCCAAAGTTTTGCGCCACTTGAACGTCATCCTCAAAAAATCGATAATATCGATCGATATCGATTGGTCGACTTCAGATTCGTGTTCAGCGACCTCGATTACCCCCAGGGCCGAAGTTTCGTGCCGCCGACGTGTTCGGCACGTCTACGGCTCGCCATGCACGGTTGCCGACGTGTTCGGCACGTCTACGGCTCGCCATGCACGGTTGCCGACGTGTTCGGCACGCCTGCGGCTCGCCATGCACGGTTGCCGACGTATTCGGCACGTTTGCGGCTCGCCATGCACGGTTGCGGAGGTGTTCGGCTGCCGCGCCCCAACTCAGGTGTGACGGACGGACAGTGTGACACACGCACACACGCACACACGCACACACGCACGCACACACACACGCTCGCTGCTTTATATATAGTAGGATTTTTGTTTAATTATTTATATTCATAATTTTACACTATTTCAAACATTGACAATTGTTGAATTCCGCGTGCAGTTAGTTGGTATTCAAAAGGGAGTCGCTGCAAGCCTGTAAGGCCCCGTTTATACTTCGTCGCAGCGCGACGCGACGCCACGTATAGTGGCCATATTGATTGTGCGACGCGACCGATCAATTTGGCCTCATTGCGTGGCCATCGCGTCGCGCCGCGACGAAGTATAAACGGGGCCTAAGACATCAGCTGCAACTGGCGAATATGATCGGTCGACAATCGATCCACATTGATTTTCTCGGGCAGTTAGCAGAGGGGGATGTGTTATACATTACGAAGTGACTGAATTATGACGAATATCTCAATTATAAAAAGAAAAAGAATAAAGGGCCGCGCTAGTTACTCGCATATGGGGTGCGCCACGCATTCTACTTCTACGTGGAGGGAAATATCGTGTAGGCAGCTTGACTGTAGGCAGGTTTTTTGACCCTGTATGCAGTGACCTGCGGTGGCTATCCAATGAACAAGTCAGTGCTTTATCCTTCCCAGACAAATCTGGTACCAATTCAACAATCCCGTGTGGCTGTTAACTTGGGCGGGGAATCCGAAGCACGCGATACATACCGTCTCCTCCTACTGCACTACAAGGCGTCCAAATTCTAATTACACTCAGTAATTGATCCACTATTAATCACACCCAGTAATTGGTTCATTATTGATTAAAAAATCAGAAACCCACAAGGCTGGCACAGGGAAGCGACAACATCGCCTCTGCGCTGGCATGCAAAAGTGATGTGCGTGGCGAATTCCGCCGTTGATCATCACTTTTGGCTATCACCAGGCAGCAGTAAGGCCCCTTTCGTCCAGCATAGCCGGGAAATCTCCGCTTTAAAGCTGGCAGCCCTGAAGAAGTGAAGCCACATGACTACTGCGTTGCAGTTTGTTGCGCTTTCATAGGACAAGGAAGAGCGAGCAGAGCAGCCGAAAAACTTGACAGCTAATTGACTCCGCATCGAATTACTTCCAAGCACATACACTGCTTGACCGATAAACACGATTGCGAACTGACGCGCGAACCTGAAGAAAAACCTCGACGGGGGCAAAAAGGGCTGCTGGACATGCCCCCACCCTCCCCCCGTAGTATAGCTCTCAACACCATACGAACTACGGCTAGCCACACGCCTTCTGACACTGACAGGTTCTATGTTCCTGACTACGAGACAAGCATGGAATAATATTAGGTTGAATGGAGAGTTCTGATAGGGATTCTGCAGAAGTCCACGGCCCGGATTCATCAACGAGCATACCCACGGGTATATGGGTATAGAGGGTGGGCATACCCACGATGTGGACCTATCCACAATTCATGACAAACCTTACCCGCCAAATCGTGGGAATATCAGTGGGTAGAGAAAACCCTCCTATCGTCGTGGGTACATCCGTATACCCGCGACTCCTTCGCGCAACATTGACAAAAAGGCGCTCTAGTGAGATCAGCTGTACTCGCGAGAGGCCTAGTTGTACCTTACCCTTGATTCCTTTCATGAATACCAATCGTACCCACTACCCAGTGCTGGTAGGGGGTACGATTCTCTTACGGTATCTCTATCTATACAAACTGCTTGATGAGTCCGGGCCCAGAACTTCCCACTATTGATTGATGTCCATGATCTACCATGTAGTGGCTGGCTTCTCTGCAAAAAGGAGCGCGCATCCTCTTCCTTGGGTTTTAGAGCAATGTCAAGTGGAGTTTAGCTACCCGCCAGAAAAATCGAGGAGCTGGCCTTGGAGACCGTACCACATCTGCCAAATTCTCCTGTCATAGCCCCCTCCCCCCCCCCCCCCCCCCTGATTACCACTTGTTCCGTTCCCTAGAGGCCCTTTTGGCTGAGAAAAGTTTCACAATGTTGGAAGACCTAAGTCGGGGAGTTGCCGAGTTCTTCGACTCCCGGTCACCCCAATTCTGAGGAAAGGGTTCGCTGAACTGTCCAGGTAGGAGGACCACTGTGGTGACTAACAGTAGTGGATATTGTTGATTCATTTCCATTGTGTGCTGAATAAAGTAATAAAGAAGATTAAATAAAAACCCTATCCCCTGATCTTCCGATCTGATATACTCCAATTTTAGGTCACCTTTGTGTCATTTAACCTAAACAGTGCAAGAAGGTGGAGGATGTGTGAGATTTCAGGAGGGTTTCATCCTTCATAGGTTTCCTTGCGTCAGCTTAAAATATGCATTTTCACATCAAATTGGACACTCTTCTGAACAACATTGATGCTTTTGAAATCAAAGTGAACGTTTTCCAAATCGAAACGAGCTCACAGGTTAAACTGCAGATCCTTCAAGATAATTAGAACAATTTTTTTTGTTCAGGGAAAATTTGGTTTAATTTCTTTGAATTTTTTTAGTTTATCTACCCGAATAAACGTCGAAGTTTTATATTTTTTAACTCTTCAAAAAAATTAATTATACACTAAATTGCGTTTCAAAGCGCAGCAAGGCAGCAGCCATTTAGTGCATTACAAGACAATATCGCGTCATGCACTCGAAAAACTTTCGGGATTTTTAATTGACTGACAGTGTAAAAGCTGCTTACATGAAACGTCAAAGTGAGGATATGTGTATTCTTTCTAACTGTTTTTAATCAATGACAGGTGTGAAACTTCATGCAAACAGAAATTCTCCTATCATTCGAGCACAAATCGCGACTCCTTGGACGAGTCCACGGCGCAATGTCTCATTTTGGCATTGGAAAATGGCGTCTTTTCTGCTCTTTAAGCCACTTTAAACCATTATTTTCCTTTTTAAAAAATTCAAACAGTGTGTTCACTGAATGGGTACTGAATTAAAACTTCCAAGAAGGTCATACTAAAATTTTCGTTCAACTAAAAATTATTCTGTCCTTTTTGGAGAGGTCGCTTTGATTTGGAAGATGTTCAACTTGATTACTAAAGCGTTAGACTTGTTCAGAAAAATGCTCACTTTGATGAAAACACTGCCTGAAATTTTACAGTTTTCTTTTTAAGAAAAAATAATTTTAAAAAATAAAAAAAATAAAAAAGATCGACAAAATAAAACAGAAAAAATTTGACCCTATTTTAAAACATACACGGGCAGTAATTATAAAGCGTGATAAAAGAAGGGATCGCTCCATACACTCGATTAACTCCGTGCGATTTTCATTCGATTAGTAGTGTAAATGCTGCTCGTTGAAACAGGAATGTGATAACATGTGTATTTTTATTGCTGTTCTTACTGTACTGTTTACATCTATATTACTCCACAGAAGCAGATTTTTTGCAATGAATCGAGAAAAATCGCAACGATATCGTCGAGTGCAAGGCACGATATCATATTTTAACAACACTAAGCTAAGGACAATCACATCGAGCTAGCTGCTCTACTTGTGCAGCTTTTTCCCTACCTAGGAGTACAAAAGGCTCGCAGTACGTACAGTATATAGTATGATAGGCCGACCTATTGGTTCCTCACTACTGGTCCTCCCTCAGTGAAACGGTCCCTCATTACTGGTACTGGTCCCCCTCAAAGGTCCCCCTTAGAGGACGACGTCTTCGGCACACCTTCTGAATCCCCAGGCACATTGGACGACGTCTTCGGCACGCCTACCTGAATCTCCAAACACGCGACGTCTTTGGCACGTCTACCTGAATCAACACACTCGTCCCCAAACACGTTGAGCGACGTCTTTGGCACGTCTTCTGAGTCCCCTGCCAGGTAGGAGACGTCTGGGTATTTTCCGCTATTTTCGCGCCCCGCAATTTGATCTATATCGATTGACGCTGATCGATCCTTCGAAAACGAACTTCAGATTCGTGTTCAGCCACCTCGATTGCCCCAGGACTAAGGTTTCGGGCCGCCTAGACGACTTCCACCAAAAATCGATAGTTTGATCAATATCGATTGATGGTGATCGATACTTCAAAAACCAACTTCAGATTCGTGTTCAGCTACCGCGGTTACCTCAATGTTGAAGTTTCAAGACAGGTAGAAGACGTCTAGGTATTTTCCGCTATTTTCCCGCACCGTAATTTGATCAGTATCGATTGACGGCGACCGATACTTCAAAAACAAACTTCAGATTCGTGTTTAGCGACCTCGATTGCACCAGGGCTGAAGTTCCCAGGCAGGGAGAAGACGTCTGGGTGTTTTTCACTATTTTCCTGTGGGAATTTTCCCTCTATTTTCCCTCGAATTTTCCCCCTATTTTATGACTAACTTCTGCGGCGGCACCGATCGATAATATGATTAGCGCGTTATTGTAGAGTATGATGCACTAAGTAGTTGTTTGCTATGTGCGCGTTGGAACAAAATTTAACTCATTATTATTCTCTAAATAAACAAAATTTTTATAAAATTTCAAACAGTGGGTTCACTAATGGAGCAGGTGCATTTAAAAAAACCTGAAATAAGGTTTACTAATCCAGTCTGAAAGGTGTCCAATTTGGTTGGTAAAGAGTCCAAGTTGACGTAAAAATGTATCATAACTCGAGAATGCACTAGTTAAGAAGCGAATGACTGCGCTGATGATATGAGAAGCCCGAATCGCTGCGCTCAGAGTTGTCGATGATGCGAACGAAATTGGGGCGTGAACAACATCTGGAAAACATGTTACTGAAAACACGACGACGACACGGCTATTGACCAGAGGAAACCCGACGACGACCCGCTCGAGCCGTGCACGTGGCAAGTGCACTGTGGTTCACACGGGCACTCCGACGGCGAGTCGTCGGATTGAATGACTTCGGAATGGAGACCGCACTCGCAAAACATCTCCTCTACAACGTTTCTACGTCACCATGGCTGCAACAACGAGGTCGGCAGCACTTCGTTATCATGAAAAACTGCTACTTCAGTAAGTTCGACGAGCATGACGCAGTCGGAGAAGGCGCCGTACGATGCCTTTGATGAATCGATCGTTTCCAGATCGATAGGATTAAGGCGTTGCTGCAGGAAGCTATACTTACTGCAAACACTGCCACAGCTTCAGACTAGCTCTCTAATAAAAAATGAAAAATGAATGTTTTCCCTTACTTGATGAGATAATAAAGAAAAAGGAGGACACATGTCGCGAAAACGGGCAGCATTGGAAAATGAGTCCGAGCCAGCCAAAAAGATCGCTTCAAATTGGCGTGCTATTCAGAGATGGCTTGAAAGGTCAAGACTCTGATTGTCTGATGTGTGTTCGGACGACGCCCTGCTTGGCTGTGGTTGACCAACGACCCCTCCTCCCAATGCTGCTCATTTTCGCGACATGAACCAAAAGGGGATCATGCCCTGTCACCGCTGCAGTTATGGTCCCCCTTACTGTAGCAGCTCCACTAACCTATGCCAGTCAAACCCTGCACGTCTAAGGAAGTCGCTGAAGAGGTACCAGACTTGCGGTCAGAGACAGCTACAGCTTTTGACTATTTATAGAGAAAAGCTGAATTCCAACAGACCACTATAGCAGGCAGAAGTAGAGTGCGCGGCGTATCCCAAAGACGCCGACCAATGGCCTTCGCAATGCTTCCTCTCACTCTGATTTACACCCCATTCATAGATTCAAGAAACAAGCAATTAAAGACTCCAAAACATGAGGAAGACGATAAAATAAAGATTTTCTGCAAAAAAACAATTTATGTTATAACGTTTCGTGCAAATTTTATATGATACCTGTAGGTTGTGTAAGTGTTCTTTTTTTTCTCGTTCCCTACTGGGATTTCCCCATGTAACTTCCGTCTCCCCTAAACGGAATGAGGTTGTGCATCAGGCAGACCCTTGGGACTACGCCACGAATTACACTTCCACCTGACATCAGGACACTCTTGTAATGGGAATGGGAAGCGTGCGTTTACTAGGACGTTTTTTTTTTTTGCTTCGTAGACAAATCTAGCGCCAACTAACCCACTTCAGACGGAGAGAAGGCTTGCCTCGCCTGGGAACCATGTCGTCGAACCAAACCGATCGATACGTAAGCGCAGAAGCCACGATTTGAGCCCACTAAGCTAACTATTATCGCTTCACAGAATAACCTCCATGAAACAAGTTGTTCTTTAAAATCACAAAGCGGCCGCTACAGCTACATTCATTCACCACAGTTTGATCTACTTAACGCGGTACTAGTCGCTTAAAAGGCCTACATGAAGACGCTGGAACGAGCCAAACGAACTAGGCCGAGTCAAACGGATATGCCACAGAGAGGGGCATGTACAGCAGGTGCCCTGATTGACTGGCACGCGTCGAGGAGAGCTTTGAGTCGCTGTGATTGGCTGGTTAGTTCTCACCCCCCCCCCCATGTAGGCCCCATGAACGACTTGTGACTCAGAATTCTTTCAAGAAAGGAGGATGGAGTGAGGAGTAGGATACTCGAAAAGTCGAAATAAGTAGCAATGTGGTACACCAAGGAATGCCATTTCCAGAGACGCTTATCTGATTTCCTCGAAACAGGAAAAGTTGCACTTAGTACATTTCCGTTACAGTCCTAATCCGGAGATGTCTTTCTTGTTAGAAGTAGTTCTTAAGCTAGTTCCATTTCCATCATAATCCTCTTCTGAAGGCTTGACGTTGATGCATCTATGCCAGCGCCAGTTAAGACTGGCACCAAGTGACACATGCAGACGTCCAACGTATGCAGACTTAATCCAGAGAAGACGTTCTTGTACCTACATATATCCGGCTTTATCATGAACGAGTCGGAGCCATTCAGCTTCAACCACCAAGTGATGGTCGTTCTGGACCTCTTCTTCGTGGGAACAACTGAGGCGTCGGTCAGGGAATCCTTGGATTGAAGTACCGATGATCGATCTCATTGTGGAACTGTACACCGGGTGATTCCTATTTCCGTCGCACGGCGAGATGCTTCTGGAACTGCGAGCTTCTATGGATGGCCTTGGCCGACATGATGATCAAAACAGTCCTTCGCCTTGTTCATTCCACTTTGAACCGTGAAGTCAAACACGAAATCTCACGTGAGGTCCTTCAGATAACGTTGAATTCGTTGACGATCGCCTCGGAGAAGGTGTGGTCTTCACTATAGAACTTCTCCGGCTCCACAGAAGACTTCGACCTCTTCGTCATTGCAGTCGGATCTTGAAGGGAACGCGGATAGAACAGTCCAGCCCAAGAGCATCAATGCTACCTACTTCTCTGCCGTCTTATGCTCCGATGAACAGTTCTTCTCCGGAGTTGAAGACGTAGTTTTCAGGTAGTGCACTCCCGTCTCGGTCACTACGATGACGTCGTACATTGGCGTGCATCATCAGGGTCGTTCGTCAATGTGCGTGCGTTCTAAGAACAGAACGTCATTACCATTCTTTCAGAATTTGAGAAGCCAGGTGCAATTGGGACCCTGAGATTCTAGTTCTTCGTTGATTTTGGCTTAAGCGCGCGTGGTAGCACAGCCGGAAGAGGCGCCGGTTGTCTTGTGCACACGATTCCTGCTTCTTGGCTCGTGTTCCCGACTAAACAAACCAAGCCCTCCATCGTTCAGGGGTCGATAAATCTGTATTCTTCTTGTCTGGACAGGGTGGAACACTAACTTGTTGTTTGGCTGGCCATCGCAGGTCACTGTGTAGGTCAAACACGCGTTCAAATTTCTTCGAGGACATCCCGTAGAAGTAGAATGCGTGGCGCGTCCCAGGGAGATTGAATAACGCTCTTCTTTATGCTTTTTATCATTTCTCTTATCAAAGGGTTTAACAGAAATCCAAGAAAATCCAAGGAAGACTTCTATCAGTGCAGAATAGGCTTTTTGCTTTTGATATGTCAACTGTTTGGCCGACATGGGGAGAAAAAAAGGCAACGGCGAATCAAAACGCCTTATTTGCGCCGCTCCGCCTGATTATCGAGGCTAGAGGAAACATCGACAAATAAATCTTATGAATTAATTAAATAATTAATATAATTTTTTAAATAAAAAGTTCGAATTTGATTGGATGAACCCTAACTATAAGGAAGAAACTAAGGCCTGTTCCCTTGTAAGTGCTCTGAAAGGCTTTCGAACAGCTGACGCGATAGTGCAGTCATTCTGAGACGTTGATAATAGAATTTCCTTTCTTTGGATAGCCTGAGACATTCCATTGCAGTTCTTTTTCTTTACTTCCGTGCTGCTCTCACATAGTCTAGAGGCAGGACAACAGGCGACTACGCGGTGTTTTAAAATCGATCGAGAGCACGATTTGATCAATAAAATACGCCTACATGCAAACAGAGCCTGGTGATTGGACGTTGGAAGACTGCTCACTTAGGACACCGTACCAAGACTTAAACGAGATGAAACTTCATAGAATTCTAGAATAGATGAGCAAAATTCTAAAATCAGCGGTACACATATAACGACTAAGTCAATGTAGAGGAGGTTATGCGACTGTTTTAGCCTAATCACGTTGAAATAAAAGGCAACAGCTAATAAACTTTGTTTTTTGAACGCTCGTTGTCGTCAGAGCCGATAATCTCACTCCTGAATGTGCGGCGAAAGCTGAGAATAGAAAGTGCTTAGTATTCTGTGAACAGCAATTACGTAAAGCGTATTCGACAACCCTCTTACAGGCAGAAATATTCAGAAGATTCCCAGCAAGCATAAAAAGAATAAGTAACTTAAAAGAAAAAAGAGATAATTTAAAAAAAGAAAAAGAAAAAAGAGAAAAAAAGAAAAAAGAGATAAAGAATTTGGGCAAAAAAATAGAGCAGTCTCATAAAAGTAGCGACAATCGAATTTGAAATTTTATTATTTTTTGTTAAATTCACTTTTCTTGTTTTCGTTTTTTGAAATTTGGTAGCACTCTGAAGGTGAATTTTACGGTAAGCTTTCAACTAGTCCACAAAAAGGTCTGCGTATGGATCCGTAGGTCAAGATACTATTAAACACTCTAGTGAGGTGGAATGCACGGCGTATCCCACCAAAAGACTCTGCTTCAGCCGTTTCAGAGATGAACAAACCAGGACACTATTGAGCTAGCACCTAACTATTGAAGCGATTCATTGAATGGTTGACTTACGATAGTTTGCACTGTATAATACATCTGTGCGTCTGTCCATAAGCCTGCACACGCGAAATTAATGGCCGTTGCACGAGATTGGTCGCTCACTCAGAACACAGCTAATGGTGTAGAATGGAATGCAGGACCATATCATTAATTCGATGAGAATGATGCGAATATGGTAGCCACTGACAAGCCACTTGTGAGTGGACTTTGACACAAATGAACCGGATCATTCAATATCAATCGAAGACTGAGAGCTCCCAGCCAGCTTTAAGTTTGCGTGTTATGTCGGTGAACTGTTGATTTTTATACAATACAATAAGTAACAGCACGGCGCTAATGAATAATGTCGTACGATGCGCCATACATCCTATTTCTTCAGGATATTCTAAAGGTAATTTGAATGCGCATTTGGCACATATCGCACTTCCAGAGAAGTGCTGCAAATGGTGCCCGTGTTTTATCTTCTTCAATAGGGTGTGATCTCGAAGATACCTAGGGTTTAGTTAACCCGCGCGCACGTATGATCGATCTGAAATTAATCGAACAACGCGCAAGAAGCGTTTCCTGCAATCTGAGCTGTATGCGCCGTTTTAGAATCGACTGAATCAGTGTAGGACCGCAGCACAAAAAGGATTGCTGACAACAATTCTTAACTTGTAGAAAAAGCGGGTACTGTAGCCGGTAACAGGCAGGATTGTGCGCCCATCAACGTTCTGGTAGGATATATATCTATGCTCTTGTTATTCTGGTGGTAAAGTTGGTAAAATTACATTAAAAATAAATAAAATAAACAAATTAAATAAAACTAACAAAGGAAAATCAATGTACATATAAATTAATAAACAATATAAACAAATAAGGCATCACAAAATATTTTGCAAAATAAAATAATAATCTAAAATAAATTCACGGATATTACTGTGCGAATAAGACACAAAACATCAGTAAGGTTGTACGAGCGGGCGGCTGCGTCGCGGTTGTACGAGCGGGCGGCTGCGTCGCGGTTGTCTCAAGTGGAAGAGCCGCCGCCATCCGTTTCTTCCTATGTACCTAATGAAATCATGGAAGAGACAATGCGATGCGCTTTCCCTGTTCAGGGAAACTCTAAAGATATAAACGTTACTGTAACCAACAGACGCTCCAGAAATAGGACACACTGGTGGCTTTAATTAACGGTTGCAGACGTCAGCGTTTACTTCAGTAACATAGGGCTCAGGTTACATCATCAGCTGACGTTGCGATTCGATTCTTGAGAGCACGACGAACGCGACGTTTCTTTGTTGTTTTGTCCCGTCTTCAGCCAGACAGAGACACCTGCCTTTAGGCCCCTAATCCTCAAACGAAGTGGCGCTCGTAACTGCCTTCATCATTCTAAGTGGTTCAGTGATAGAAGTAGAATATAGGAGTTTCCCGTTTCGGCAACTCAAGCGCGTTCCAGCTGAGAACGGGAGTGTTCGCGGAACAAGTAAGCAGCACCTCGTGTGCGGGCCGGAAGTCATTTGCGATACCAATTCACGGCCTTATTGTCGTCTACTTGGAAACTAGGCCCCGACTCAATTACCGAGGTATCAGATGACGATGTACATGGCAGTCGTCAGCAGCAGCAGGAGCTGCTGCTGCTGATGCTGCAGCATTAGCGTCTTCGAAGGTGTCATGACATCGAGAATGAGACTCCACACAGTGCACGTCCATGGGGCGCACACTGGAAGGAAGAGAAGAGAAGGGAAGAGGTGACGACGAGCACATGAGGACACATCTGCCATTATCGAGGCTAGGCGGGGGCGTGTTATTGCCGGCAGATGAGTACAATTTACTCGGAGAACATTGCCGCCGCTCCGACTAGGATTCGAATGACCGCTGCCACTCGGCCGTATACGAGCGCGTCATCGACGGCGATGTGACATCGGCACGAGAGCAACCTCTTGACGACTTCTTCCTGCCTGCACGTCTTCTAATCCAGCGGCCAACATTTGATTCACCACCCTTGAAACGAACTCTTACGTGAAGTGTCTATTCATATGTCAAACAGAGGATAACGATTGGACGGCTAGTTCCATTTCTGGATGCGCCACGCATTCTACTTCTACGGATGTCGTGGAGGCAGTCTGAATGACTATTCGACCTAGACAATGGCTTATAGTGCCCTGCCGATGAAGTGCTCAGTGTTTTGTCATTCTCAGAGTGATTTGTCACCAATCCATCGACCCTAGATGTATGCAACGTTTAGTCGGCACAGTCGGGAAACCCAAACCAAGAGCCTGGAAGTGGCACGCTATGGCTGGCGCCTCCTTCGACTGCGCCACATGCCCAGTAATGGTGGAGGATGGGCGGCTAGTTAGCCGACTTTGACCGCCGTACGCTACTTCCTGTTGACGCAAGTACTTAGAGACTGTTTCGGTTTTAAAATTTCATTTTTTGCCAAGAAGCAACGAAAATACGCAAATCTTGACCCCTGAACTCATTACTTCCGGTTTCGTGGATTATAACTACTAACTGGAATTCAGAAGACGTTAGGATGTTCCTTCTCAAGACCTTCAAAACATGCAGTAGTAGTTCATGCTCACCTGATTTAATCTACGAAATACTACTTACTAGGGAAGGGTTTCGACCTCTCATGGGACTTCAAGTCGAGACCAGGATCATTAGAAAGAGCTCGGAATGCTGATTTCGAATATGGGTGTCAAAATTGCAAATTGAAACTCCTGAGCGAGTTATGGTCTGCCGAAGTTGTGTGGCCTGACCGCAGGCTGGCCGTGCGAAAGAGCTGGCGCGAAAGCGGTGAGTCGTGGGGGGTCCGTAAGTAGAGCTCGCCAGGTGCTGTGGCGGTGCAGGGGTAGTGCTCGCCCTCGTCGGATGTGACGTCGTTTGTTCTGCCCCCATTGCTGCAACTTTTTTTGCACATCATAATTTATCTTCGAAATGATCTTTCATTCTGACCTATGACATGTGTTTGATTAAACAATGGGCTTTCACATTAATCAAAAAGGCAGTAGATCAACGGCATTGTGGCCTTCCTCACCATACATTCCATTTACCTTTTTGCTTCCCACATTTTTTGTTTTGTGCTATGAACGCCAATGTTGTCAGAAACACGTCCAGTTGTTCAGTATGAGATTTGGACTCCATTTGTCCAAAATAGCAAATAAAAATGTGAGAATACCACTGTTTTGCCTTCAAGCATTCTTACAAACGTGTACGATAGTTTTCCCGGCTGGTTCATTAAACACATGTTATAATTCAGAATGAAAGTCGAATTTCGAAGATAAAATCACGATGGGCAAAAAAAAGGCAGCAACGGTCACAGAACCAGCGACGTCACACCTGACGAGAGAGGCCCCTACCACTGCGCCACCGCCCCCTTTGGCGACGCCTTTTCACGGAGCCACCGCTCTCGCGCCAGCTCTTTCTCACGATCAGCCTGCGGTCGGCCACCCAACTTCGGCAGGCCATAACTCGTTCAGAAGTTTCATTTTGCAATTTCGACACACATATTCGAGCTCTTTCTAATGACCCTGGTCTCATCGTGAAGTTCCATGGGAGGTCGAAACCATTCCCTAGTTAACATTGTATTTCCATAGGGCGCGTGTAGTGCAATCGGGGAAGTTGTCGGCTGAGTTGTCGGCTCGTGTGCACCTGATGTAAGGTTCCTCCCAAGCCAAACAAGCCTTCCATCCCCCCGGGGTCGCTGAATTGGTACCAAAGTTATCTGGGAAGGATAAAGCGCTGAAGTGTTCATCGGCTGGTCACCGCAAGCCATTTTACGGCCAAATATGCGTTGAAAGTCGCCTCTATGACATCTCGCAGAAGTAGAATGCATGGCGCATCCCAAAAGGGATTGAATAACGCCGTCTTTCATCACTTCTCTATACTCTCATAAAGAGCTATAGGCAATACATAGGTCTGTCCTTATATTGAGAATGAAGAGGTTTAGTTCTAGGTGTGGGGCACTAGGGAATATTAAGGAAGAGACCGCAAAAAAGCAAAACTTCCAGAAAATACTGAATCAGTCAACATTGGAACTAGAACAACTTGATGTCTTCGATATCCTTTCCTCTCTAATTCCTCTTTGATTTTTCCTTCGTGTTGAAGAAACCTGCTCGGGTAAACACTTCCAACGAAACTTAAATGAAACAAAATTCAAAAATTGGGTAACTCCGAACTTTTCATGAACTTTACCGAAAGTGGAAACTCATGAAAGCCGACGAGGAAACGTGTTGAAGGTTAGCTCGTGCTCTAGTTTTTTTCCAACTGAAGCCAATTTGAAGCTCATTGAAACCTACGACCAAATTAGATTCAGCGCGAAATTAATTAAATGATGAGTAAAGTGCAAGCGCGATTCTGCTGTGCCTTCCTCTCCAACACCACTCACGGTTCGGCAAGCTTGATGTGTTCTGGCATGTGTGTGTAAGTAGCTTCCGACATCGCTGTTTAGCACATCGACGATAAAACGGATTCGACGATGCGAAGATAATGGCCTTCTACTCAGCTAACGCTTCTGGATCACCACACGCATAACCGCATCACGATGCGTAGTCTTTGCCACATCACGGCAACCCCAACAACAGTAGGACAAAAACTTTCTGGAGGCTTCAGTAATTCTGAAGAATGCCCCTGAAGGGTCCGACGGTTTCGTGAATGAGCGCACTCTTCCATAGACAAGTTGGATTTAACAGTGGAAAACAAAGCAAAAAAACGGTACATTGCGGGGAAAGTGAACAACGCGGCGAAATCGGAGTTGTCGGCCCATCTGCTGTGATTGGCCCACTGCTCCCTTCTGCCAGCGATTCGAGCACCTACAATATTTTAAAATTTTCGAGCATTCGAATTTGAATACAATCGAAGAACGCGATCTATTGATTACTCGAATTTGAGAGCATTCGAACAACAAAATTGCGCGAATATTCTAATTCGAATATATTCGAAAATTATCGAACAATAAAATTTGAATGAATATCATCGTAACAGACGAATTGGATTTAACAGTGGAAAACAAAACAAAAAACGGTACATTACGGGAAAAGCGAACAACGCAGCGAAATCGGAGTTGTCCGCCCATCTGCTGTGATTGGCCCACTGTTCCCTTCTGGCAGCGATACGAGCACCTACAATGCCAGCCGTATGTTTTGGTTCTTGGGCGAGAAAAGCGCAAAGAACGCATTTTCCACCGCTTTTTGATCTATCCTATATAGCGAGAAAACGCTCAGTGAATGTTTAAAATGTTGATTCGATTAGCTATTTTCAGGATATGACCTTTGTGTGTAATTATCTCCCGCGAGGAAGGAAGATAGGCCGCGCCGACCAGAAATAGCTCATCTAATCAACATTTCTAACATTTAATGGGCGTCTTTTCGTCATGCGATGCTGGTCCCAAATATCGGATTTATTCCTAGAAGCAAGCACTGTGAACAGCGCTATCAAAAAGCAGTTGAAACGGCGTTTTTTTTTCGATTTTTCCGCCCAAAGACCGAAAAATGTGGCCGGAATTGTATAAGGTGATACAGCCTGAAGTGACAGTTTCCCTAAAAATGCTTTAAAAATCACCAGAACTTGGATTGTGGTCACGTAAGAAACTCCTGCATCTTGCAGCCTAACCACAGATCTACTCATTCAACTCCTGCGAATGGGGCTGGAAAGTCATTTGCCAGCAAAAGCTACTTGCTTCTCAGCTGGTAAACCGTATAATTATCTCTATTCTATAAAGAACTTTTTGGAAGGTTATACAATCTAGATATCTTACTGCCAAAGAATACGTTGGGTTCGTAGGTTTAGTTGCAGATCGCCCTTTTTCATTGAAAACCTACATTCAACAATGCGAAAACTAAAAAAGGTACATTCCGTCGAGAGTGGACAACGCGGCCATACCCTGATATTGAGATTGTGTACGTTTCGCCCTCTATGATTGGCTGGTGGGTTCTCTTCTGCCTTTTAAAATTTTCGAGCATTCGATTTCGAAAACAATCGAAGAACGCGATCTATTGATTACTCGAATTTGAGTGCATTCGAATAACAAAATTGCGCGAATATTCTAATCGAATATATTCGAAAAATATTGAACAACAAAATTTGAATGAGTATCATTGTAACAGGTCAGTCGATCATAAACATAAAACAAACTGGTTCAAAAATTAGCGTTGAACATAGGAATGACTCCTTTTAAATACTTAAATAATTGTGGCTTCCCGAAAATTTCCGAACATTCTATTGATTTCGAGTACTAAAATTTCGAAGTATTTGAAATTGGATAAAGATGAAGGGTAAGGATAATATACGTCGTTGGTCGTCGTTGGAAACCTATATGGTCTTGTAGGGAATCGGACGAGGATCACAGAACTGTGCTTCGTTTTTGCTACGGACTAATGGGTCCGTAGCAAAAACGGTCCGGAAATAGTGTCACTTCAGAGCGGGTTGATAAGGCATGAGTGACACCTAGTATGGCCCTGTCAGGAACTATTTAAGCTGCTGACCACGAACTGACGCTCTTCTTCTAAATTACCACTTTGCTTGTACTACTTTTCATCAACGTTGCAGTCGAAGGTTGGAAAATATGTCTGACAACATTGGAGAAGGAAGCGATCCCACTAACGTGCACAGCTTTAGTCACCCATACCTACCGTAACCTACCATGATCGACCGAAATTTTAAAAATGGATGTCATATCCGTGATTAGCACCCCAAATAACCCTCGCGGGCGATGTTTGGGCAAAACTTTCTTTCGTCCTCTCCTCGACCTTGGAGTTGTGAAAGGCGGCAGAGCAGGTTATTCTGCGTATACTGCTTTAGCATGCACATATCCATCGTAACCTTCTGCCATCCATCGTTTCACCGAAAACGATTGCTATATTGGTGATCTGCATCCCAGATAACCCTATAGATGAATTTAGGGCGAAAAACCTTTTTCGATCTCCAGAGTTGAGGGAGTGAGTGCAAGTGCTCCTGTCTGCAGTGCCTCCGACCCGACTCCCGTAAGTGTGTAAGAGAATAATGAGGAAGAAACACACAGCAAGGCGACTAAGCACACGAGTTGGATTAAATATGCAGTACTTGGAAACAGTTAGCTGAAGCAGTGAAAGTTGGGAAGAGAATAAAAAGCAGTCTATGAGGAAATCCGAAGAGCAGTGAGCTTGTCTTGATGATGGGTCAAATAAATCAATGCTTCTCGATTTTGCTCACGAATGAGGTGATAGTGAGAAGCATTTCGAAAAGTAATTGAGAACATACCAAAGAGGTCATATCGGGATAGCATTTAAAGGGACCTTCCTCAGCGAGACAAGCATCGTTTAATGGATGCGCGATATCGCTCCACGCAACAAAATCAGCTTCTTCCACATCTGACAGCAAGTTGAAAGTGGGGTTAGGACGCGGAGAAGGTACCCTACCAGAGGCAAAATCTTCATTGCAAAAATGCGAACAGTCCACCTAGGGACCAGACCTTTTGTAAGTTACGTTCAGAGCACGACAGGGCCATTCCAGGTATCATGTTTGCCTTATCAGCCCGCCCTGAAGCGGTGCCATTTTTTGTCATTTTCGGACCACCCGGTGGCCCGTAGCAAAAACGAAGCACAGTTCTGTGATCCTCGTCCGATGCTCTACAAGACCATAAAGGTCACGTTGAGAATCTTTGGGGAAGTTCATGGGCCTCCTCAGAGAAGTCCGGTACCAATTCACCGATCTCTGAGGGATGGACGCCTTGGTTGGCCTGTGCGGGAAATCCTAACCAAAAACCTGCTATCGGGTGCACGCGACTGCCGGCACCTCCTCTGACTACCCTGCCACGTGTTTACTGTCGCTGACATAACTATATATTATATTTAATATTTTTAATATTTAGCGTATTTTTGAAATTTTATTAGGTTGGCAACTAATTTCGTGGACTCTCAAGAATCTTCAGCAAAAGTATTTATTAACAAATAACTAATGACAATCTTTAATTAAAATAAGATTCCTCGGAACGCAGAAGTTGTTCCCATATATCAGGTAGCTGGTCTATCCCACGGCCCTAGAGTTATTGTGCTTTTAAGGCCAAGAATCTTTGGAGGTGCATTTTGACCCGGTCCACATTATGAAATCGTCTTCCAACCAAGAAGTACTGCACCGAACTAAAAATGTAGTAGTCATTCGGCGCAAGGTCTGGGCTGTAAGGTGGATGAGTTTGACGCTCCCAGTCAAGGTCTTCTATTTTTGAGGCGTCCGGTTCGCTACGCTCCCTCCGTTTGGTGGTGTCAAGAAGGTATTAACTTCTGGGAGCTCGTCAAGAACGGTTCCGGCATTAATGCTGTAATCTACTCTTCTCAACCTGGCCGAGCGCAGGCTGAACTCTGATGGAATCGGTTCAGACAGATTTTCAGGAGCGGAATTATCTATCAGCAAGATAACGCCAGATCACACGTCACGAATCGGGAGCTTCAAAAAATCGAAGACCTTAGCTGGGAGCGTCTAACTCACGTCTAACTCACCCACCTTACAGCAAAGGCTGTGCGCCGAATGACTAGCACCTTCATAGCTCGCTGCAGCACTTCCTGGTTGGAGGACGATTCATTGATGTGGGCCATGTCAAAATGCACCTCCAAGGATTCTTGGCTTCAAAAGCACAAGAATTCTACAGCTGTGGGATGGGCCAGGTAGCTGAGAAATGGGAAGCAGTCCCGCGTTCCAACAGATCTCACATTGGTTGAAAACTGTTATTTGTTATTTGTTTATGAACAATTTTGTTGAAGACGCTTGAGAGTCCACGAAATTAGTTGCCAACCTAATAATATTTAGCAAGACAGAGCGTCATTGTTTCAGAGCAAATTTAAAAAATAAAAAGGGCGTTTTTTTAGACATATAGGGACGATCAGCTGGAATTTTGAAAACCACCACGCGACCCATTTTCTGGACAAAAGCAGCTCAGACGAATGCACTTTGCAGTGGGTCCCCTTTCTCTGAATTATGCAACATTGCTGGGCAGGCTTTTAGAGACAGGAGAACATCCGCAGTACATACATACCATTTTCGCGTCAAATCGGACACTTTTCAAATCAAAATGGATTCAAATCAAATCAATTACCTTTCAAATCAAAATGGACACTTTTTCAAATCAATTTCAACACTCTTCTAAGCCTAGGCGTAAGACTTTTGAAAGCAAAGCGAACTCTTCCAAAGAGATGACCTCTAGGCACGCTAAACAACATACGGACCAGGGATGTGCGGAAATTCTTCTGGAAAAAGCGGAAGACGAAAGACGGAACGGAAACGCCCAAAAATCATCGGAAACCGGAATACGAAACGCGGAAACGGAAATGACACATATTCGCCATTTTTTCAAAAGTGCAACTGAAACGGCGTCAGAAGCGGCTTCTGTTGCACCTTTTCTTGCTCAGAACTTTGCGAGCATTAGAATCTTCCACAGTTTCATGCTCATCCTCATCATAATATAACATAACGAAGCACGAATTCATAATATTGTTATGATCACCTTTTATCTATGGCTAGAGCAATAAATTAGAACAAATTCAGGGTCCTATCTCACTATTTCTCACTATTTCAACATGCAGTCTTTCCATATCTAGTTCCTGCGACGGGTTTTTCGCTGACTTCTTTTAGTGCTGTTCTTTTTTGAACGGTGGACTTAACCGAGTTAACCACTTGAGATTACTCACAGACCCGCATTAAAAATACCGGCTCGGGTGAAGTCTAAAACTGGAGTAGCCACCTAGATCATCATTTTCTGACCAGGAAAGAGATACCTCTCATCATTTTTAGACGATAACTGGATGACTGATTAACCATAGTGGGTCCACACCTGTGGTATCATGGATGACTTGGTGACTGCACAGATATCTGCATATTTAATACTATCAGTTACATTGTAATCACCAAAACTAGTACCCAGAATTCATTCTGAGATCTAAGATGATAACTGGATGACTGATTAATCATGGTGGGTCCACACTTCCACAGGAATATTCAGTCTGTGCCAGCATAGAACCCTACACCCAAGGTGATACAGCTGGACAGTTCATAGATGGTTCTCGAAGCAATAGTTTTGTGTTAGAATTCAATTACTTACCATAGTCAGTCAAAATAACAGCGCATGCTAGATATTCGTGATGCTTCATTTAAAAAAATGAATTGCTTAACTCCGTATGGATAAATGTCACATCTAACGAAATTAAAACATGAAATGTACACCTTCGATCAGGAACACTGATGTAAGCAGACAACCACATGGCACAACCTTCACTGAACCCTTTGTTTCATGACACTGAGCTATATGCCTAGAAAGTTTTTGTAGCTATTTGTAACTAATGGATCAAGAATTTTATGACCATTCAAATGTTGAGTGCATTTTCTTAGCATACAATGCATACATAGCCTTTGCTGGCACAGTAATTTTGCCCTGCACCCAGCCGTTGCCATTTTTGAGTGTTTTTTTTTTTTGGTAGTCTACCCAACTTCAAGAATATTAATACTAGAGTTGTCGAACAGTATTTCTCTCACAATTATGTGAAGGAGAACCGTTTTTAATTGATAAACAGATTGTGTTCAATAAAAATCTACCGTAGAACCGTGCCCGTTTCCGTTCCGCCTTCCGACCCAAAAACAGGCGGAACACGGAACGGAACGGAAGACCCAAAAATGGCCGGAAACCGGAATTCGGAATACGGAAACGGAAATTCCGCACATCACTGATACGGACTCTCCAAGATGGCTAAAATAGTTTTTTGGTTGAAGAAAAATTTTGTATAATAAAGAAATAAATAAATTTTCTTCGCAATTTTTTAGGTTCAGCTGCCCTAATGAGTGTAGTAGCTTTATAAAACGTGTTATTTTTTTAGAAAAAAATAATAAATTGAATTCTGTTTTCAGGCGCAATAAAGCAGCAATCACATAGTGCAATAGAAGACGGGATCGCGACATGTATTTGAAGAGCCACGATTTTATTTGATTGATGGTTTCAATGCTACTTACATGAAGTTTCAAAGTGAGTATCAAAGTGCGCGTGTTCTTTACAGTTGTTTTGATGTATCGTTTACAGGTATGAAACTCCATGCAAACAGAAATTTTGTTATCAATCGAATAAAGATCGGGACAACCTAGACGAGTGCATGGCGCAATCCTTGTTTTGGCAATAAAAAACCCGTCTTCCTGCTTTTTAAAACAAGCTTTAATTCGTTATTTTCCCACAAACAAATTAAAAAATTTTATAAAACTTCAGACAATGTGTTCACTTATTGGGTAGGTGAAGTAAAACTTTAAATAAATCGTACTAAGAATTTTTCTTAAACAGAAAATTATTCTGTGCTTTTTGGAGAGTCCTTAGCTCAATGTTAAGGTGGAGCTCACTTTAATTTGCAAAAGTTCGCTTTGATTCCAAAGTCTTAGGCTTAGATAGAAGAGCGTCCAATTTGGTTTGAAAAGTGTCCATCTTGATTTGAAAACTATCCAATGTGAAGTAGCTGCCAGGTTTGACCCTCGATGAAGAGTCCCAAACTTGGGTAATTAAACCTTACGTTTGAAGAAGGTCTGAAGAAGGCGATATCGCCGAAACCTTAGTCGTCAATAAAGCGTTTACTATCTCGGTTTCGAGTTAACACTACAATAAACAATTGGACAATGTCCAATTTGAATTGAAAAGTGTCCAATACGACGTGAAAGTGGTATACACGCTGGTTGTCTAGGCCAGATCTATAATATAATAATCAGATGTACAAGTTGTTGCTCTCAGATGTAGTGGTTCATTACCACATTAGAGGACCGGTCCACTGTTGGTCCACTCGGGTCTTTTCAGTTGTTACCAAAATAAATTGCACAGATATTGATTAATTTTTTTTAATAGGAAAAAACAAAGTTCTTTTTTAGCAGCTACATATTTCGTCTTTATGCGCAACTGACTAACCACATATCACATCGTTGAACCTGCGCGCATCAATAAGCTTAGGCTTATGCTATACTTCGGCGGCGCTGTTGTCGGCGACGTCGGCGACAGAGTTGAGCGAGTGCTACGCAGTCCGTAGCAGCCCGCGCAACACTGTCGCCGACGTCGCTGAGGTATAACATAGGCCTTACGGTGAGTAGCATTGCCGGGAACCTATCCAGCTTACAAAGCTTATTAAGACAAGTGCCAAAAGCCACCAAGCCATACGGATGGCATCTCGATTATAGAGCCGTCGTCGGTGTCCACTGAACACCTCAACGTGACCGCATTTCGGTCAGCTTTATGGAGTAGAGACAATAAAACGTGCCGAGGACCTCAGTAAATGAGGCTGGAGGTGAGAGAATGTGGCAGCTGATGTTCAGCACGGCGTTCTTGCCACCCATTGTAACCAGAAACTACAACGGCAATGACCCGCAGCAGTAAAAAGACGGAACACCTGGCGACATGGCTGCAGAGAGAATGCTCCTAACTGCGGGCCCCTTAGTTATCTCGTTGCATTCAGTGATCGTTCATAAAGGCCTATTAGACGTAGATAGGTAGGCAACAATAACCGCGAAGGACGTAGATGGAGAGTCCATTTGGACTGCGCCACGCACTCAGCGTCTTTGTCGAATTGCAGTGGACTGAATATTACGTTGTCCCATAAGTCCCCGCCGTTTTTTCAACGACTCATTACGGATTTCGCCGACGGTCTCCTGCACAGCGCTATACAGCATTCGAAAGAGAATGATTTGCTCCCATGCACTGCGTTTCTTTCTTCATCCTGAATTTTGTCAATTTTTAGGTCGTTAAAGTGAAGGTGAAAAAGTGAAAAAGTGGCCATTAGCTTGCTTCTCTCGCTTAGGTTTGGAATTTTTTGCGCAGTTTTTTATAGCATTTGGAAGAAAATGTTCTGTACTAAAAGAATACATGTTTACGCTATTTCCTCGTTTGTCCTTTATTGATTTTTAGGTCATCAAATTGGGAGGTCCGACTTTTCCGTCCGGATTTTTACCGACAGCTCGCTTCTGTGGTTGGACTTTTTTGCTTGGTGTCATATGTCGTTTGGAAGAGGATGTCTTGCTCAGTAAGAATTTGTGTCGCGTTTATTGGCACATGCTGATTTCTGTCGAATATCAACAACTGAAGAAGGAGAAGGAGTTGTTGGTGAAGATGATTTTTCTCTTTTTGTTGATATTCGACAGAACTCAGCATAAGGCAATAAACGTGACACAAATTCTTACTGAGCAAGAGATTCTCGTCCGAACGACATATAACACCAGGCAAAAAAGTCCTACCGCACAAGAGGAGCTGTCGGTAAAAATAAATCTCCTTCGGACGTCCCAATTTGATGACCTAAAAATCAATAAAGGACAAATGAGCAAATAGGACCAACACGTATTCTTGTAGTACAGAACATTTTCTTCCAAATGCTATAGAAAGCTGCGCAAAAAACCCCAAACCTAAGTGAGAGAGACAACTGCGCCAATGGCTGCTTTTTCACTTTACCTCTTTTCACTTTAAGGACCTAAAAATTGTCAAAGTTCAGGATGAAAAAAGAAATTCAACACATTTTCTGATAGAGCAGGCCATTCTCTTTCGAATGATTCAAAGCGATATGCAAAAGACCGCCGGCGAAATCCGCAATGAATCGTTGAAAAAACAGCGGAGACTTATGGGACAGCCTAATATATGCTATTTTCACGCTGCATTGGGTACCTTTCCAATCTAATTGGACACTTTTCGCGTCAGTTTGGACACTCTTCTAAGCTAGCCTAAGACCTTTGAATTAAAGCATACTCTTTCATATTGAAATGGTCTCCTAGCCGGCCAAACTACATACAGACTCTCAAAAAGGGTTGTACTAGTTCATTTGTTCAAGGAAAAATCGGCATAGTTGAATTTTTTGAGTTCAGCTTCCTGCAAACTGCCACTATATAATTGAGTTAGCTCCCTGCCCTGTAGATGGTGAGGCGTATCTCACTCAGGTTGGAAACCTGGCTGAGATACGCCTCGTCGAACCAGGCGCAATCTCATGGAACCCCTTGCGACGCCTCCGCGTACCTCGCGCGGGCAACGTCTGCCGTTCAACATGGGATGTTGTTACAGCAGAGGACGCGTAGCTTCCTCCTGCTTCACGCAGCGACATCTGCGAGCGCTTCAGAGCGTCTGAATCCAGCAGACGGGTTCCCTTCGTCACACCACAACCTTATGGAGTCAGAAGAGGAGACACCGTCGTCCTACGACGAGGGATCGCATTCAGAATTGAGCATGAGATGCTGCTGCAGCAGAGGAAGCGCAGCCTTCTCCTGCTTGACACAACGGCGTCTGCGCGCGTTTCTGAGCGAATCCTGAATCCACAAGGCGGGTTCCCTTCGTCGCACCACAACCGTCTGGAGTCAGAAGAAGCGAAAATAAAGGAAGCAAAGGCCACATCGTCGTCGTACGACGACCGGCCGCATTCAGAACTCAGCATTATCCCATGTTGAACGGAGAACTTTACTGCTGCAGCAGAGGAAGCACAACCTCCTCCTGGTCCACGCAGCGACATCTGAGCGCGCTTCTGAGCGTCTGAATCCAGAAGACGGGTCCCCTTTGTCGCGCAACAAACATCTTGAGTGAAAAGCACCGTCATCGTACGACGAGCGGCCGCATCCAGAATTCAACATGGGATGCTCCTCCAGCCGAGGAAGCCCAGCCTCCTCTCTATTGACACAGCGGCATCTGCGCGCGTTTCTGAGCATATGGATTCAGAATACGGGTCCCATACTTCGCGCAACAATCGTCTAGAGCGAGAAGCGGTTCACCGACGTCGAGTGACGAGTGGATGACATTCAGAATTCAGCATTATCCCACGTTGAACGGAAAATTTTACGCGCGCGAGATACGCCTTTGCGTACCTCTCACGGGCAATGTTTGCCGTTAACATGGAATGTTGTTACAGCAGAGGACGTGTAGCCTCCTCCTGCTTGACTCAGCGGCGTCTGCGCGCGTTTCTGAGCGTTTGATTTTGAATACGTGTCACTGACGTCTGCCTTGAGCATGGGAGGATCACTAGGGTGGTGGAGAAGGGAAGTAAGGGGCCTTTAGAGGGGCAGGTGAGCGTCCAGGAAGGAAAGGAACAACCTGAAGGAGGGACCAGGGCGGGGAAGCCAGCAAGAAGCAGTAGGGGGTCAATAGTGAAAACAAGGAAGTGGGCCAGGGGTTGGGACCAGGAAGGTGGGGGAGGAAGACCAGTAAAGGCGGACCAGCAATTAGATCTAGAAAGAAGAAACGAGTGAGGGGAAGCTGGCGCCCGGATTCGGAAAACGTGTCAACAGTGGAGGGGCCGAAGTACTGCGCAGCACAAAACAATGATGTTACTGGACGGGTGGAGAAAATGTCTATGATGAAAGGTACCGAAGTGGTGAACGGGTTGATGCCGATGAAGTACGCAGCAGGTCCTAGATGTTAGCGAATTTTAAGTTTGACAAAAGCTACTTTTTTTAGGTCAGTAATGGTACAAAGTCGCGCGAAGCGCGCAAGTGCGAGACACGCCGTTAGCCGTGTCGGAGCACTTGTGAATAATAATAAAATATGCAACTCTTTTTGTTATATCGTCTATAGGTGTAAAACTCCATTTAAACAAATATTTTGCTATCAATCGAAAGAAATCGCGACGTCTTGAACGAGAGCATAGCTCAATCTTTTCATTTGGCACTATAAAATGGCGGCGACTTTCCTCGTCTTCAAAACGAACTTCAAACAATTATATTTCCTCAAAAAGTAAGAATTTTATAAAATTTAAAATAACGTGTTCAGTTATTGGGTGCGTGAATTAAAATTTTTGAAAAAGTGACACAAAAATTTTCCTTGAACAGAAACTTATTCCAACCTTTTTAAAACGTCTAGTTTAATGTGAAAGAAAACTCGTTTTGATTCCAAAAATGTTCAGCTTGATTCCAAAGCGCTGGGCTTGTTTGGAAGAGTGGCCAATTTTTAACACGAAAATGGTATAAACTAAAATAAAATAATAATATAATTAATCAATTAGCTGATTATACATACTTAAATAAATATATGCCTTGTCGATCAGCACTGAGTCATGGTAGGTTAGTAAAAGGTGCATTTTCAAGTTTATCTATATTTAACTTTTTCTCAGTTTTAGTGACTCTGTCATCAAAGCTAGATTCTAAAGTCTAACGGGACTTTGAAACAAATTTGAACAACTTGAAAACAAATTTTATTCCAACTTTTGTACAACTCCCCTTTTTCAGTCTTCCTATTTCTTTCGTTATCGTGATCTTCAACAGCTGTGAAACAAGTAGTAGATTAGCATAAATTAAGCCAATCGTTTCAAATAATGTGAGGGAATTAAGAGGAATTGCTATAAGAGAATTACGCCGACGGAATAGCTGAGGGGGAGGTCTACTGAGGCTGAGACTAACTGTGGAAAGAAATTATCCAGCGGGTGCTGCGTGCGAAGTCGTCGTCCTCACTTTTCCCTTTGGCAGCTTCAACTGACATCCGACAGACATTTCCATCGACGACGCTCTGCACTTGGAAACGTCGTCTGAGATCTAGCGTAAACTGTACTTTCGCCTACCCAAGGTCACAATTCTATGTAGATTTTCGCAAATTGAGCACATTAAATAGTAGGCAGCATAACAGTCCACGTCAATGGTTACTGATTACGCGCCGAAAGCGGTGCGCCAATCAATCAATAACACAAATCCCCGCCCCTCTGTAGCCAGTGATCATGAAACCTTGAAAAATACATTTGATTGACATGTGCTGAACTTGCATAAGAATGCTCATGATACAAGAACAACCAATGAACGGGTTCTTGCGAAAGTAGCTTGCAACAACGGTTCGCCTATTGAACGTGCCAGAGTGGCTCATAGGTCTGCCTCACTGAAGGCGCCACGGTACATAGTAAGACCTTCTGTCAGCCGTTGCCAATAAAAGACCACCTTTCGTACTGATAAGACGTGCTCACCGTGAAAAAGAATTCAAATTCTTCGCAGTTCTGTATAGCTACAGCACAACTACCTCACACCGTTTGCAGAGAAATAATGAGCAGAAGATTCAGAAGCAGTAGAGAAAGGTTGCAGTCAAAGAGACGCGTATGCGCTAAATACGCGTGTAGCAGATCAATATGGAATCGATAATTGGCACGGTCGCGTCACGGTAAATTTGTGGCGAGCACTATAATGTCAAAATGTCATCTTGTTTGACAATTTATAATGAAATAAATGTGTATGAGATCTGTAGAAAGCAAATAGGTAAAGGAGGCAACGGTCATGAAAAAATGCACAAAACTAGTGCACAGCACCGGAGTCGAGCATCTGGGCTAGCACCTATGAAGCAGCTTGGCACCCTGCTGAGCCACCGACTTGCTCGCTGCACAGCCTTCCGCCACTTCCCATACGTCAGCGCGCACACGTATGCACATGGGCACTCACTGACGATGCGATAGTATACCCCACCTTCGAGGACCCGTAGCTCTTCTGGTTCAGGAACTGAACAAAACATGCTTTTCTACTGCATGAAGGGTGGAAACTCTTGCAGTACTATCCATTTTCCCCGTTTAGACCTACGCCTGAGATCCTTCCTTGGTAAGTAAAAATTCATCAAAACCGGTCAAAGTCGACACTTCAAAGCTTCTTTTGGGAGCGGATCCAAACGATCCCGCTTCTGTAAATAGGCGAATCGGCGTCGGGATCTGTTCTCCTGGTTACGGGATGCCTTTGTCGCAGAATGTCCCAATTTGAATTCGTAAAGCATGATGACTCGATAGTCGCGTCGGTTCATGATTTTATGGGGCTATGGAGAAAGTCGGCTAGGAAAATTAGAGCGAAATCTACATATATTTTTTGAGAGAACAGGAAAAAACCTACCGAACGGTATATGTGACTTTCCCTGAGATGGGATGCTTTGGGGTAAAAAAACTTATTTATCTATACATACCTCGAAACGGAGATTAATTTCGCGACAGTCTAACATTATTCTCCCTCGCCAAAAAAAGCAGCTTTGTAAAATTTCAACCAATGTGTCAACGTGTTGAGTAGTGAAATGAAATTTCACAAAGTTATGCTAAGTTTCCTTGAACAAAAATTATTTATTTATTTATATAAGGCATGCATTGTACACCCAATGATACATTATACAATGCGTACGTATATCAGAAACGAAATAAAATTTAGAAAAACGCCGACAAGATCAAGGCGGATCGAATGTGACATTTCTCCTGATGAAGGTTTTAAATGCACCTTTCAACAAACTAAGAAAGTTGTCTTGGCTAGCAACGAACTGTTCTAACTAGTCACGAATTAATCTTTTAATTAATCATTATTCTAACCCTTTTGGAGAGTCTCTAGTTTAATGCGAAAAAATCTCGTTTTGATTTGGAAGATGTTCCGTTGATGCCAATAGAGTTACACTTGTTGAGAAGAGTGTCCAATTAGTCGTGAAATATGTCCATTTTGATTTGAAAAGTGTCGAGTTTAACATTGGTTTCCACATTCCGAGCGATAAAAGAAAATCGCCCGCAGCGATAAAAGAAAACCACCCCTGGAGATGTGCCGCCGATGTTGGTAACGTGCCTGCGACATCAGAAGACGTTTGGGCAGGTTGTGGGGCACAGTGGCGTTGATTCATGCGAGGGAGGTCTCTTGCGTTGCGAGATTTTTGCATTTCAACGGAGTGGTTGAGATTTGAAGTGTTTGACGTCTACATTATTCGCTGGCGTTTTCTGTGCATTTTCCAGCTGTATGCGTTTCCGCGCTCGAGAGCGCAAAACCCAGCTGCGGACTCCCCTGGGTGACGAAAGCAGTTCCCACACGAGCAGCTTGGATGGCACACAACCTGGAGTCCCTTCCTTAGCCTGGTACTGCGCTCGAAGAATATACGGCCCCTGAGTTCCCGATGAGGGCGCGCACTTTTCTGATTGGAGCGTAAATTATTTTCTTCTGGGACGCTTGAAGCAGGAAAGATAGATTATTTTGTTAGATCGCAGATTTCGTAGCAATTGAGCGTTCGAATTCGAATGTTTCGAGCATTCGAATTTGAACATTCGAACACGAGTGTTTCGAGCATTCGAATTCGAATACATTCGAAAATCGCATTTTTTCGAGCATTCGAATTCGAATACATTCGAAAATCGCGTTTTTTCGAGCATTCGAATTCGAATACATTCGAAATTTCCGTTTTTTCGAGCATTCGAATTCGAATACATTCGAAAATCGCGTTTTTTCGAACGTTCGAATACGAATATTCGAATTCGAATAGAATTATTCGAATTCGAATGCTCGAATATTCATTCGAGCGCAACTATATCGTCGATATCCTCGAGGTCTGTCAACACCCCCCCCCCCGTGTTTTTTCCTTTTTCCTTTTTCATCAACCTGAAGGAATGAAAGGCTTGGTTGGCCTAGTCAGGAATCCTAAACCAAGAAACTAATTCGAGGTGCGGATGACACCCGGCGCCTCCTCCGATTGCGCTACCACACGCTCTTCAGTATATATTCCGCTTCCCTATCCGTCAAGGAAACACGATTATTGTTGGAAATTCTACAGTCAAATTTTCAGCATGAGCAGTTGCAGCGAAGATGGCTTTCAAGCACATTACACCAGCCGACAAACAAAGGGATTTAAGATCAGACTTCAGGAAAAGTGGCTTGCAGATAGATATGCGGTGTAAACCGACCCGTCTCTAGTGCCTTTCAATACAATGCCGCACCCAAAAGAAAGCAGAGAGAGCCGCTCTTTGCGACTTCCCGAAACTTGAAATAAACGGGTCCAGAATTCGCTGCTGACAGCAACGTACCCGACAAAAACCGATGTGGCGCCAGTTATTAACGCACAAGTGCTCCGTCACGCCTATCGGCGTGCCTCGCACTTGCGCGCTTCGCGCGATGTTGCAGTATCACTAAGCTAAGGACAATCACATCAAGCTTGCTGCTATACTTGTATAGCTTTCTTCCCTACTTAGGAGTACAAAAGGCTCGCAGCACGTACAGTATATAGTATGATAGGGCGATCTATTGGTCCCTCATTACTGTTCTACCCTTAGTGAAACGGTCTTCCATTACTGGTAGTGGTTCCCCTCAATGATCCCGCTTAGCGGATGACGTCTTCGGTACGTCTACCTGAATCCCCAAACACGTTGAGAGACGTCTTTGGCAGTCTTTTGAGGCTCGGGCCAGGGGTGTGCGTTAATTTTTTTACGGTAAATTTTTAACGACCATTTTTTAACGAAAAATATTTGCGTTAAAATCGGTAAGTTCGGTAAATTCGTCAAATAAAATTATCTTGCTGCAGTCAATTTAGCAGTATTTTAGTATGTGAAAAGCCAGATTTCTTTCATTATTGATTTTTCTGAGCCCTCCTACATGGCAATTATAAGACTGTCTTCATCTTCACAACAAATAACGACAGTCCATCTATCATCATCAAAACTGCTGTCGCCTATATTACCTGCGTCCCGTTGATCATCGAGTTGCTCGAGCGGGCGTAAGCAGCGTCTCCATTCGTGCCTGGCGTGCGCTAGAGTGCTCCAATCCTCCTCGCTCGAAGGACACGAAGAGCTTCATAAAGGTCGTTCAAGGCTTTCATGAATAAGTCCGACCAACGCGTTGATGGGCTTCCTGGTGTTCTGTTGACGTCCCGCGGAATCCAGTCGGTGACGGCTCTCATTCAACGTGTCTGCGAAGCGCATGACGTGGCTAGCCCACCTTATTCTCGACGATGCCACAGCGTCTGATCCTTGGACGTCGATGAAGCTCGGAACTCTGGATTCCTTCTCTCATTTGCGTCAGTCGTGTCACTGCGAGCATGTCGTCTCACGCAGCGCAAGGCGGATGGCGTGTTCGTCCTGCTTTCGTATGGCGCCGGTCTCTGAGGCGTATGCTACATACCACAGGAAGGACAGTGGAGTTGAATAGGTGAGCACGGAGCCGGAAGTTTTTCGTCTTCTTCACGACTTCTTCGACGTTCGAAACCTCCCTGAGCTGCTCGCTTCCTCTCACTCAGCTCTGGCACGGTGACAATGGCTATCTATGTCATCATCACCGATTTTCCCTCACACTTCCCTCACACTCCTCCAACACCGGATAGAAGCAAACCGTTACCGGACCCCTTCTGGACAGACAGGACAAACACGTCGCCCTGGACAGAGTCCCCATCCCGTAGAGACTGACAGAAGTTGCACTCCCCTTAGCAGCTTATTATATAGAAAGAAGAAGGATGATGATGACCTTCACCACCTACACGGCTGAAATTTCATACCGCTTGAATGGCATCCACAAAAGATCGACAATATCGATTGACATCGATTGA
>OX375870.1:3309393-3363358 GCA_947359475.1 Heligmosomoides polygyrus bakeri | reverse complement strand
TCACCGATTTTCCCCTCACACTTCCCTCGCACTCCTCCAACACCGGATAGAGGCATACCGTTACTGGACCTCTTCTGGACAGACAGGACAAACACGTCGCCCTGGACTGACGCCGCATCCCGTAAAGACTGACAGAAGTTACACTCTCCTTAGCAGCTTACTGTATAGAAAGAAGAAGAATGATGATGACCTCCACCACCTACACGCCTTAAATTTCATACCGCTTGAATGGCATCCACAAAAATCGATAATATCGATCGATATCGATTGATCAACTTCAGATTCGTGTTCAGCGACCTCGATTACCCCCAAGGCTAAAGTTTCGGACCGCTTGGACGAAATACACGAAAAATCGATATTATCGATCGATATCGATTGATCAACTTCAGATTCGTGTTCAGCGACCTCGATTACCCCCAAGGCTAAAGTTTCGGACCGCTTGGACGAAATACACGAAAAATCGATATTATCGATCGATATCGATTGATCAACTTCAGATTCGTGTTCAGCGACCTCGATTACCCCCAAGGCTAAAGTTTCGGACCGCTTGGACGAAATACACGAAAAATCGATATTATCGATCGATATCGATTGATCAACTTCAGATTCGTGTTCAGCGACCTCGATTACCCCCAAGGCTAAAGTTTCGGACCGCTTGGACGAAATACACGAAAAATCGATATTATCGATCGATATCGATTGATCAACTTCAGATTCGTGTTCAGCGACCTCGATTACCCCCAAGGCTAAAGTTTCGGACCGCTTGGACGAAATACACGAAAAATCGATATTATCGATCGATATCGATTGATCAACTTCAGATTCGTGTTCAGCGACCTCGATTACCCCCAAGGCTAAAGTTTCGGACCGCTTGAACGAAATACACGAAAAATCGATATTATCGATCGATATCGATTGATCAACTTCAGATTCGTGTTCAGCGACCTCGATTACCCCCAAGGCTAAAGTTTCGGACCGCTTGGACGAAATACACGAAAAATCGATATTATCGATCGATATCGATTGATCAACTTCAGATTCGTGTTCAGCGACCTCGATTACCCCCAAGGCTAAAGTTTCGGACCGCTTGGACGAAATACACGAAAAATCGATATTATCGATCGATATCGATTGATCAACTTCAGATTCGTGTTCAGCGACCTCGATTACCCCCAAGGCTAAAGTTTCGGACCGCTTGAACGAAATACACGAAAAATCGATATTATCGATCGATATCGATTGATCAACTTCAGATTCGTGTTCAGCGACCTCGATTACCCCCAAGGCTAAAGTTTCGGACCGCTTGAACGAAATACACGAAAAATCGATAATATCGATCGATATTGATTGATCAACATCAGATTCGTGTTCAGCGACCTCGATTACCCCCAAGGCTAAAGTTTCGGACCGCTTGAACGAAATACACGAAAAATCGATATTATCGATCGATATCGATTGATCAACTTCAGATTCGTGTTCAGCGACCTCGATTACCCCCAAGGCTAAAGTTTCGGACCGCTTGAACGAAATACACGAAAAATCGATATTATCGATCGATATCGATTGATCAACTTCAGATTCGTGTTCAGCGGCCTCGATTACCCCCAAGGCTAAAGTTTCGGACCGCTTGAATGGCATCCACAAAAATCGATAATATCGATCGATATCGATTGATCAACTTCAGATTCGTGTTCAGCGACCTCGATTACCCCCAAGGCTAAAGTTTCGGACCGCTTGGACGAAATACACGAAAAATCGATATTATCGATCGATATCGATTGATCAACTTCAGATTCGTGTTCAGCGACCTCGATTACCCCCAAGGCTAAAGTTTCGGACCGCTTGAACGAAATACACGAAAAATCGATATTATCGATCGATATCGATTGATCAACTTCAGATTCGTGTTCAGCGGCCTCGATTACCCCTAAGGCTAAAGTTTCGGACCGCTTGGACGAAATACACGAAAAATCGATATTATCGATCGATATCGATTGATCAACTTCAGATTCGTGTTCAGCGACCTCGATTACCCCCAAGGCTAAAGTTTCGGACCGCTTGAACGAAATACACGAAAAATCGATATTATCGATCGATATCGATTGATCAACTTCAGATTCGTGTTCAGCGACCTCGATTACCCCCCAAGGCTAAAGTTTCGGACCGCTTGGACGAAATACACGAAAAATCGATATTATCGATCGATATCGATTGATCAACTTCAGATTCGTGTTCAGCGACCTCGATTACCCCCAAGGCTAAAGTTTCGGACCGCTTGAACGAAATACACGAAAAATCGATATTATCGATCGATATCGATTGATCAACTTCAGATTCGTGTTCAGCGACCTCGATTACCCCCAAGGCTAAAGTTTCGGACCGCTTGAACGAAATACACGAAAAATCGATAATATCGATCGATATTGATTGATCAACATCAGATTCGTGTTCAGCGACCTCGATTACCCCCAAGGCTAAAGTTTCGGACCGCTTGAACGAAATACACGAAAAATCGATATTATCGATCGATATCGATTGATCAACTTCAGATTCGTGTTCAGCGACCTCGATTACCCCCAAGGCTAAAGTTTCGGACCGCTTTAACGAAATACACGAAAAATCGATATTATCGATCGATATCGATTGATCAACTTCAGATTCGTGTTCAGCGACCTCGATTACCCCCAAGGCTAAAGTTTCGGACCGCTTGAACGAAATACACGAAAAATCGATATTATCGATCGATATCGATTGATCAACTTCAGATTCGTGTTCAGCGACCTCGATTACCCCCAAGGCTAAAGTTTCGGACCGCTTGGACGAAATACACGAAAAATCGATATTATCGATCGATATCGATTGATCAACTTCAGATTCGTGTTCAGCGACCTCGATTACCCCCAAGGCTAAAGTTTCGGACCGCTTGAACGAAATACACCCCCCCCCCCCCCTACACCCCCCCTCTCTCTACTCCAACACCGCATCTCCAGGCACGTTTGGCAGCGTGTTCGGCACGTCTACTGACTCGTCAGGCACGTTGGGCAGCGTGTTCGGCACGTCTACTGAGTCGCCAGGCACGTTGCACAACTGCAACCCCCCTCCTCCGACGATTCCCCCTTACAGGACTCCAGCACCGCATCTCCAGGCACGTTTGGCAGCGTGTTCGGCACGTCTACTGACTCGCCAGGCACGTTGGGCAACGTGTTCGGCACGTCTACTGAGTCGCCAGGCACGTTGCACAACTGCAACCCCCTCCCCCCACGATTCCCCCTCACAGTTCAGCACCCAGATGGCCAGGCAGACCGTCACTGATCCCCCCCTGGACAGACACTCCGCCCCGTACAGACGCTCTCCCCCGTACAGACGCTCTCCCCCGTACAGACGCTCTCCCCCCGTACAGACGCTCCGCCCCGTACAGACGCTCCGCCCCGTACAGACGTTAGCGGCTTATTATATAGAAGGATGAGCTGTGTGAATGGGAAAAATGAGCACCGTTTGGTCTTCGCGTGGATAGCTCGTTTTTTCCCCAAGCGGCGTCAATTCCATGGAAGCTCTCCTATAATTAGCCCGCAGAATTGATGACGAGGATCGTACGGAGATTGAAGTGCTGAACAAGGTTAATAAGGGTTGCGGACCTATCCTAGTGGGGGGGGGCACTTCACCCAGTAATTTCGACGACGACGATAACATTGAAATTGACATATTTCATGGCGACTAAATATTGAGCTGGAAAAGCTTTCTAAACAATTTCCTACGAGAGAAGCCCACCACGTTTATGTTTGCTTCGCTTTTCTAGCGGTGCCCCCCTCCGACTAGGATGGATGCGGAATTGCATTAATTTGAATAAAATGAGGTCCAACTTCATTGCAGCTAAACTAACTAGTAGCTTGCAAATGGAGTCCTCTTAGAGCGCGCCATGCTTTCCACTTGTGCCCTATTTCATGGAGGATGCTTGGGATCTATCCTAATAGGGAGGGGCAACTGTAAAAATACAATTGTGGACGGCATCCCATACCACTGAACCATATCCCCTAAATTTAAAACAAAGCTCTCGTATCACGAGACAGCAACTGAAGCTGTCGTAGAAGCTTACACAAGGGATTGGAGACAGAGGACACGTGACATGTGACCCCTCCCCCTCCCCCCCCCCCCCCCGATTATGATTGATCCGAATACCTTGAATGATGCCGTGAATCCACACGATGATTTACGGAAGCTAAAAAAGTTATACAAGCAATGCCTATTTCTTCTCAGACAAATCAGCTACTGGTTAAATGACCTTAGGTAGACGCAATGAACCGAACCCAGTGTCGTGCGATATTGACTTACGACTGCGCTATCCTGCCCCCTGTCTTAATAAGCAAGGTTACAGAGACAAACCGGAGCTCTTAGAGAATGGATTGGACGCCGATTTGGATAATTCGGATACGTCATTTTTTTCAGATCCCGGTTAAATGAATTGTGCTAACAATGGGACTTTGAAAACCCAGATCTTGAGACAATTCAGGAAACTGCTAGATTTTATGGTGCAGCCGGAAGGACGCAGATTCGGACATACAGACAGAGAGATAGATAGACAGACGCTAGATTTTTTGAATGGGATAGGATAGGATACGCGAAAGAAAACAACTTTTTACAACATGGATGTCGTTTACTTGTTGTGAAATTCACAAAGCCATCGAGTAGAAAATTCACGCGTTTCTCACCTCGGACGAACAAGTCTGAACAAAAATCGATAGAATCGATCAATAAGCGATCAATATTTTTTGTTTTAAAGTCAAATAAAAACTTGTGATAACATGAATATTATATATATATATTTATTTATTTATTTATTTATTTATTTATCCCTTGACTTTTATCAAATCGGGTTTTCGGATAATTTAGATAACTGATTTTCCTGAGAAATCTGATTTGCTACCCGATTCGGATATCCGGTGTGAGATCCAAAGATAAATTGGCATTTGTATCATAAAAAATAAGAAAATAAAAAAAAAAGTTGTTGAAGTCGCTATTACCTGAATCATTCCAGGATACGGGAATTTTCAAAAATGCCGCTAAAATAGTTTTGGGTATATGTCGCGTAGGTGAACGGCAGTGGTAGGTGGGAACGCCTAAACTAATAAGACCGCATGGAATAGGCACGACATTCAGAGAGGGCATGTACAGCTGGTAACCTGATGGGCTGGCATGTGTTCGGCCTGTGCTCTGTTTCGTTACTATTGGCTGGCGCACTCCCAACTACCAATGCTGCTCACCTACGCGACATATACCTTACGGAATATCGTGGAGACAATTTAAATGTGTACCAATCGATGGAGAACGCTGTGTTTTATCCTTCCCATGCGAGTCTGGTACCAATTCAGCAACCCCGTAAGGATGGATGGCTCGGATGGCTTAGAACCCGAACTGAGAGCCGTAGACGACAGCCGGCGCCTCTTCCGACTGCGCTACCAAGCGCCCATTCACCGAAATAGACTACAACATGATATTGTAGCTCAAAATTTTGTGGCACCCTGTACGACGACTCCTATGCAGTTTTTCGCCTCTAAAAGACGAAACAGGCATTGGTCAACTACAAAAATTCGTGTTCGGAATGCTCGCAAGTACTCGAGGCGAGCATTACGCAAGAGTCCTGCTGCGACCACAGTGTACGTGGCGAAAATAGAAATTTAAGCACCGAGAAGCCTCATGACAAATTGAGCCAGTCGGCGAGCGCACCGACAGATGACGAAAAACCACAATCTAGTTTGTTCCAATTTCTTGGCTCGTTTTCGTCACGAGGAGCGTGGGCTGCACATTGGGTGTCGGAGAGCTTTTCAAAAATGTATTGAATTTCAATGCATCATGAAAAAAAACAACAATGCATCTGCTAGCAGTGCTGCAAACGAACAGCATTCATACATTCACACTATAATTGCCGTTCATCACGATAGGGTTAGGCGGCGGCGAGCTTGTAAAAACGAGCCGGCTGAGGCCAGACATTGAAGCGGCCCACAGTGGCCTAACATGTTAGCAACCTGCGGAAGGTATGACGAAGAATTCCCACAATCCTAAACCTTCAGATTTCCGGTTCAGAAACTTGGTGAGGCTTGTAATTAAGCACAGAGATCGGTGTTTGCGAATTCCTTTCCGGAATAAGCTATGCATTATGCTTCTACGGCATCTGGTAGAGACCAATTGAATCGGCGTTTATCCTTAACAATGATTTTCTGTGGTCAGCACATGGGCAGAACAGTGTTTTAGGCGCGGTTTAGACTTACAAGGGAAGGTTCCCAACTCATGGAGAACTTTTGCGATACTATTTTATAGGATGTAGGGCCCTGTGAGCGGAGTCCAGAATCACAGTTAGCTTTCGCTGAACGCTTTTTTTAAGACCTGAAAAAGAGGTATGAAAACGTGTGCGCAACAATCATCAACCTCTACGACACCACACGAGATGTGCCTCGGTGGCGCAGTCGGTAGGAGTGCCGCCTCATAGGTGCACACCGGCGGGTTTTTCAGTTCGAGTCCGAGTGCTGCCAACATTTTTGCACGTATTAGTTTGTTGTTATTACACTTTCTCATGATCACAGGAGGCAATTTTAAACCATCAAAGCTTTCAACAATTCAAGGCTGTCTATTTGCGCTTCCATATGTGCTAGTTTTTCGGCTATACATATCTGCACCACCACCATATCACACCGTGTCACAGTGATACCGCACTTGCACACATATACGCTTACATTGAAAGAAAGTAGGTAAATGGTATACAATATATCAGTTACCTACCTTTATATGTTATGTATGGTATAATATATCAAATATATAAAATATACTTGTATTGAAAGTAAGTAACTAATATAAAATGTTATTCAAAAAGGGTACCACGTGACTTTTCTTTTGATTGCAGATTATAAGCCAGACCTACCGACAGTTCTGCGCTCCAGTGTTTCAGCCGTGTCTGTCATACGCGTGGGTGGTGGCAGCTGGTCACGTCGATGTTCACCCATGACCCTTCTCTACACCCACAGATTACGCGATCAACAAAGAAGAAGTGGTCATTCCTTGCCAGGGAGAAGATTGTTCCTCACTGGCTTTTGTAAGATGCTGCTGGTGTGACAAGCGCTTGTGTTCTACTTGCTTCACAGTTTCGTACCATAGCTCTTAACTAAAAGGGAATAAATAAATACAAGACTTTCAATTTAATAATATATACCATTTTCAGGTCGAATTGGACACTTTTCAAATCAAATTGCACACTTTTCAAACCAAATTGGACACTCTTCTAAGCTCGCCTAAGACTTTTTTAAATCAAACAGAACTCTTACGAAATGCAAATCCCTTATACAGGTTCAATTACAGACTCAATACAATGGTTAGAAAAATTTTTGTTCAAGGAAAATTTAGAATAACTTTTTTAAATTTTTTTACTTTACCTGTCCGAATGAATGTAATAATTTTATAAAATTTTTACTTTTGGAGAAAAATAACAATTTGTATTTTGTTTTAAAGCGCAGCAAGGCAGCAACCACAAAGTGCACTAAAGACCGGATTACGCCATGCACTCGGAAATCTCGTCGCGATTTGTAATTGATTGATAGCCTATATGCTGTTTACATGGAACTACCAGGTATGCGTGTTCTTAGCAATTGTACTTGTTGCATTCTCTACAAGTATGTATAAGTCAACTATAATTATAAATATAATCAGCATATACAGAATATAAATCTACGCAAGCAGTACTCTTCTTTTTGTCTTCTGATTGTGAGACTTTGTTTTTTGTCTAGTTGAGACATGAAATGGAAAAGGAGAATACTGCTAGATTTATATTATGTATATGTTGGTTATGTTTATATTTTGATTTATACATACCTGTAGACAATGCAACGATTACAATTGTGAAGAACGCGCACATGCCCATCTTGTTGTTTCATGTAAGCAGCATTTACACTATCAATCAACCGTCTTGGACGAGTGCATGGCGTAATCTCATGTCTTGACACTAAAAATTTCCGGCTTTCTGTTCTTTAAAACATGCTAACAAGCATTATATTTCCACGAAGAACTAGAATTTTATAAAATTTCAAATAAAGTGTTCACTTCTTGGGTAAGTGAATGAAAGGTTTAAAGAAAACATACTGAAATTTTCCTCGAACAAAAATACTGTAGACAATACAACAAGTCAATTGTTAAAAAGCGTTACCTCGTAATTCCATGTAAACAGCATTTACACTATCAATCAAATAAAAATCGCGACGAGCTTTTCGAGTGCATGGCGCAACCCGGTCTTTTAGTGCACTTTATGGTTTCCGCTTTGCTGCAAAAACAAAAAGCAAAAAATTTTAAAACAAAATACAAATTGTTATTTTTTCTCCAAAAGTAAAAATGTTATAAAATTATTACACTCATTCGGGCAGCTAGAGTAAAAAAAATCAAAAAAAAATATTCTAGATTTTCCTTGAACAAAAATTTTTCTAACCATTCTATTGAGTCTGTAATTCATCCTGTATAAAGGTTGTTGCAATTCGGAAGAGTTCTCTTTGATTTAAAAAGTCTTAGGTGAGCTTAGAAGAGTGTCCAATTTGACGTGAAAAGTGTCCAATTTGGTTTTAAAAGTGTCCAATTTGATTTGAAAAGTGTCCAGTTCGACCTGAAAATGGTATATAAGACTTTTTATTTCCAAAGAAATGATATGGTGCAGATATGAATAGTTGAAAAACTAGCACATATGAAGGAGCAAATAGACAGCCCTGAATTGTTGTGAGTTTTGATTATCTAAAATTGACTCCTGTGATCATGAGAAAACGTAATAACAACAAACTAATACGTGCAAAAATCTTGGCAGCACTCGGACTCGAACCTAAAAGCACACCGGTGTGCTCCTACGAGACGGCACCCCTACCGACTGCGCCACCAAGGCACATCTCGTAGAGGTTGATAAGTGTTGCAGACACGCCTTCACACACCTCTTCTTCAGGTCTTCAAAAAAAGCGTTCAGCAAAAACTGACTGTGGTTCTGGACTCCGCTCACAGGGTCCTACATACTGTCAAAATAGCATCACAAACGCTCACCTTGAGTTGGGAACCTTTGCGGTTGCCTCGCGCTATGGAAGCAAGAATCACTAATATCGACAAAGTCGCGCGCCCGATCGATAACGACTTTGCTGGCTTAAGAAGAACCAAAACCTTTCGAGTCGATTCACCGTGCACGTCAGACCATGCACTCCTCTGGCTGGACTACCCATTCCCTCAGCAACAGATAAAGGATGCAAAAGCTCGCCTCCTGAAATAGTTTTTGGATTTGATGACAAAGCATAGCCAGCTTTGGTATGTCAGCCATAAATCGTCAAACACCAACCGTGTTCCTTTTAAAGTGAAGAAAACTTATCAATGTCACCACCAGGATAATTTTTTCCTTTTTTTTCGCAAGCCGTTTTGTTTCACTATCTATGATCTACCTTTCGACATTTTTTTTGAAAATTTCCACTGATGTTTTTCGGTGCTTTCCACTAAAAAAAGAAACCACAGCTTATGGTTGGCACACGTCCATATCTGTCAAGATGCTAGATCCTAGAGTACAGAATAAGTGAACCTCTTTCTCTTTCATTCAAGGGAGCCGCTCTGAAAAATAATTTTTCATACCCCATATCATGAGACGAAGTGTGGAAAAACGTTTGCTGGCAACGTCATTATTATCAGATCTTCTGCCTAAAGGGAGCGCACTCGGTGAACCAGTAGACTACATGCAAAATTCATAGAAAAATTTATCGATTGCTAAATAAAAACGCATCGCACTCAAGGAAAGCATTTCGCGGCCAAGATGGCCGTCTGTAACCACAACCTTTTTGCCAGGGTACGTGCATGATAGGACACCAATATGTCACCAGGATCGTCACAGCTCCCAAATGGCTGTGAAACCTTCGAAATATATGACAGCTCTCCAAACACAATGAACGACAGAAGTGGGACGCCGTTTGATTGCATCTTTTCCGGCATGTAGATCACAAGAGATAGCAAAGGCGGAGCAGGAGGTGGAAAAACCTTCTACATATGACAATAAATATCGATCAGAAACATTAAATACTGATTTGCAATATCCGACATTAGAAGGTCATGAACAAATTGTCGCGCCTAGCGTGTCAATCAATAACTACTGCAACGTAGCCTATGTATTTAGGGAAGAGCTTTATCTGATTTTTGCCTTTTCATAGGAGATATGCACCCGTCAGGTTATCTGAACGCCAAAGTAGCTCAATAAATAGCAAATCTGAAACCCTGTGCGTTCTGTCCAGAACAATAAAATGGAATGGCTAAACTAATATCAGGGAATAAGATATAGCCAACTAGCATTCGTATTCAAGAATGGGCACTTGTCGCTGATGTGGCCTACATGTAGAGGGCTAGAGTGCGCCAGACCGATTAAGCCGCATTGAACAGACCTGCCATCCAGACAGGCGTGTGCAGTATAGTTGCGCTCGAATGACCTATTCGAATAGGCATTCGAATGATTTTCATTCGCATTCTAATCTTCGAATTCGACCATGCAAAAATCGCGTTTTCGAACGTATTCGAATTCGAGCATTCGAAAAATCGCGTTTTTCGAATGTATTCGAATTCGAATATTAGACATTTTTAGGTTTCGAAGCCATTCGAATATTCGAAAAATTTCGAGAGCACAACTGTAATGTGCAGTTGGTGCCCAGATTAGCTGTATTAAGGCCGCCACAGACTTCTGCGGCGCCGCTCGGCGGCGCCGCTGCCCTATGCTTAACCATAGGGCAGAGACGCAGAGCTCGCCTCCAGCGGCGCCGCCAGCGGCGCCGCAGAAGTCTGTGACGGCCTTTAGGCTCTAGGGAGTTGGTTGAAGCGGTACTATCTCCACATGCTGGCCATATTGACTACAAGTACCCAAAAAATAGTTTCAAGAATAAACGGTTCGATACAAAATGAGAAAGATCTCCGAAGAAATTCCGCCTAGGTGTAATTTTGCTGAAATTCGTCGAACAACGAAGCGGTATGAGAGGAAACCGTATTGATAATGGGGCGCAGGCAATCGATATCGCTGGTCTTCCTGCTGCTGCACCGCATCGTGGCTGAGGTATAAGACTGTCCCTAGAGACCAATGACCGCAAACTGAGCTCAGAGCTTTCCAAAAACCAGTTAACATGTTCGCTGCGCTGCTGCTGCTCTATCATCTGGACTCTACACTGGACGGCTCTGTAAGAAGACACTCGGTCATGATGACATCTACAAGACATCGGCTCCACATCCACACAACAGAACAATCCATCACCGTCGCCACCAGGCTGGTGGGTCGTTCTGCCATTAACACTCAATCACCACACCGACACCGCACATAACCGCGAACTAACGATGGGAACTTGAGGATAATGTGGAGCATTAATTCCGAGAGCACTTCGGGAGCTTGGAGGTGGTAAGCCGAGACCTGTTTCTCGATTCGCAATGAGAAGAATAAAGAGCGACAGATCAGCTGTAAACCCTCGAAGTTCGAGCTGAATCAACGCTATTTTACAAGCTGGTGAGGAGTCTACAGCTAACAGATTTCTGAGTGCTCTTCGACGACGAGGTTTTTAGGTGCAACACTTTAATAATAAGTCCTGGAGTCTATGAATAACGCCCAATCTCTCTGTAGATAAGGATAAAGGACGGCGTTACTCAATCCTTTTTGGGATGCGCCACGCATTCTACTTCTACGGGATGTCGCGGAGGCGATTTGAATGCGTATTTGGCATTCAGTACAAGTCTAGTACCAATTCACCGACCCCGGATGGATGGAAGGCTTGGTTGGCCTGGGCGGGAAAACCGAACCAGGAACCTGGTATCGGGTGCAGACGACAGTCGGCGCCTCCTCCGACTGTGCTACACGCGCTCTCTGCAGACATACTTTTTTTATACCACTTTCACGTCGAATTGAACCCTTTCAAATCTAATCGAACACTTTTCATATCAAATTAAACATTTTTCAATTCGACGTGAAATTGGGCAAGCGATTTTTCTTCAATTGATAGCGGAATTTTTATTTGCATAAAGTTTAACACCTGTTAAGGATACAACAAAACCAACTGTATACATATCCTCACTTTGGAGGTCCATGTTAGTGGTGTTTACACTATTGATCATATAAAAGTTGTCGCGAACTTTTTGAACGCATGACGCGATCTGATCTTTTAAAGCGCTACATCTATGCTTGCTTCTTCAGTGTGTTTTAAGACAAATTTTGATTACTTTCTCTAAAAATAAAAATGTTATAAAACTATTACACTCATTGAGGCAGGAAAACTCTTTTTTAACTGAAAGAATGTTATGACAAATTTTCCTTGCACAAAAAGTTATTCCAACCATTGTATTGTGTCTGTTGCTTAACCAGCCTAAAAAAATAAAAAATAAAAATTTTACGAAACTGTTACACTCATTTGGGTAGTTGAACTAAAAATTCGCAAAGAAGGCTGCTCCAAATTTTCCTCGAACGAAAAATTATTCCAACCACCTTGGAGAGTCTGTAGATTAATCTGTAAGAGAAAGTCATTTCCGTTTGGAAGAGTTTGCTTTTTGAAAGTGTTAACGCTAGTTTAAAACAGTGCTCAGTTTGATTTGAAAAGTGTCCAACTTGATTTGAAAAATGTCCGATTCGGTTTGAAAAGTGTCCAATTCGAGGTGAAAATTGTATAAATCATTTTCAGATCAAACACCACTCTACTAAGTAAGCATGTCGCTTTCTGAAATCAAACTGAACATCTTCCGGATCAAAACGAGCTTCCTTCACAATAAAATAGGGACTTTTGAAGGGGTAAGAATAATTTTCGTTCAAGGAAATTTTTTTTGATTTTTTTTTTGAATTCACCTGCCCCACCTGGCTTAAAGTAGGCACGCTATTTAAATTCCACAAAATTTTCATTTTATAAAAAATTGTGTTTTTAATACCATAGGGTACAAACAATAATCTTTGGCGTATTAAAAGAAGAGCTTGTTCCATGCACTCGCCAACATAAATCGCTGCGATTTTAATTTGACTGACAATGTAAATGCGGCTTTCATGAAACATCAAAGTAAAGATTTGTGTGATTTTCACAATTGTTTTTGTTGTACGATTTACAAGTGTACACCTCCACGCAATTAGAATTCTTGTTATCACAATCAATCAAACGAAAATTGCGGCGTCATAGACGAGTTCGATGGCGTAATCTCTTTTTTAGTACTAAAAATTGCTGCCGTTCTGTGCATAGAAACAAGCCCTGACCAATTATCCTTTCTTGAAAAATAAAAATGCTATAAAATTTGAAACACTAAACTGCGTAAACTGTATTTATTTATTTGGTGGGTTGGTTGAAAAACCTGAATTCTAAATTTTCCTCATACAAAATGTTAGTTTAAAATTTTCAGAGAGTTTCTAGTTTATTCTGCAAACCCCTCATTTAGATATGGAAAGCGTTTCGTTTGATTTCAAAAAGCGTAAACCTAGAAGATTGTCCAGTTTTATTTAAAAGTGTCCAGCTTGACAAAAAAAATTATATATAGAGAGGAGCAGAATTCAATTCAGTTCCTGAAGTAGGAGTTTAAAACAAAAAATGCGTACTACACGGCAATATCTTAAACACCAAAGAATCTAGAACCATCAACTGACCTAAGAAAGCCCAGCTCAAAGGAAATGACATCGTGAGGCAGTGACAAGAAGCAACGAAGAGCGCTAATGAGCTCCGTGTTCCCACCCCCGACAGCAACAAGTTCTCCATCGACATAGGAGATTCTGTGGCCTCTGATCCTCGGAAGGATGTAAACACACGGACACGATAGACACCTGGCCACTTCACGTTCGAGGAATGCTCAAAAAAAAGCTCTTGTTGAACAAAACAATTGCACGGCGTATTTTAGGGTGAGACACTCTGCTAGAGGTTGAAGGCGATGAACAGAAATCACTCCTCGTCACAATGTATCAAAAATATTCTTTTTTTGAACATTTTTAGAGGAAAAGTCATAATTATGACATAGACCCCTATTTCAGAAAACTATATATACAAAAATCAGTGTTAATCAATTCCAACATGGGATACGCCATGCATTCGACTGTGGCGGGACATCATAGGGGCAATTTGAACGCGTATTTGACCCGAGCAATTCAAACACTTTGTAGCACAAATTTTGAAGTAATTTTTTAAAGAAGGGTTAAAAATTAAATCTAAGAATATATAAGTCATAATTATGACAAAAGAAGAGATTATGCCATGCACTCGTCCAAGAGGATGCGATTTTTGCTTGAATGTTAGAAAAATTTCTGTTTGCTTGGAGTTGGTGTTTATCTATTATACTCATTATATCCTTATAAGAATAGCTTGCAAGGATATAATAAATATAATAGATAGGATCTGATAGATATAACAAATAAGATACAAGCTATAAGCTATAAGTAAGGATAAGGATAGGCATTGGTGATTATCAATCCCAAGGCGGGATGCGCCACGCGTTCTATTTCTAGGGGATATCGTGATTCAATCATTTTCTAGCGCAAAATATTGAAGTAATTTTTAACGAAAGAGTCAAAATTAGAACCTAGACCTAGATATTGTAAAAGGATAAGGAGACGCGTTGGTGTTTATCAATCTCAAGGGGGATGCGCCATGCATTCTATTTCTAGGGGACGTTGTGGAGACGATATGAACACAAATTTGACCTATACAAACAATGACTTCGGAACACAACAGATGAAAAGTCACTCTTCCTAGATAAAGAAAGAAGAAAACTGCACCTGAAGCAACACTGTTTAACAGAGCAAGCAGCTCATCTAGATTGCTCGCTCATTTTTCTCCTTTTACCCGTAACAAAATAGCAGAACCTTATACAGCAAAGGATGGCGGTTATCAATCGCTTCGTTGGATGTGCCATGCATTCTACTTCTACCTGGACCTCATGGAGAAGAATTGAACGCGTATTTGGCCATATAGTGAATTGCGGTGACGAGCCGATGAACAAGAGAGTGTTTTGCCCTTCTCAGAGAATTCCAGTACAATTCAGCACCCCCTCCGACTGCGCTCCATGTGCTTAAATATGTGGTCCGAAAAGTTTGTAAACACTTACGTTTTTCGTTATAACTCCTATTGGAGACGTGAAAACAAAGCGAAATTCCGGTATGTGGTAGCAAATATGCAAGATCACTGTAGCCATCCTTTGGTCTACAATCGATAATATCGATTTTATGCAAGGGCAAGATCAGTCGTGAGCATCGGTGTGTTTTTCAGTTTTGTTTAAGAAACCCCAAAATAAAAACCTCTATTCAAGTGGAAATCAACAGCCGGAGCCCCCTCCATCTGCGCTGCCACGTTCTAGCGAATTAAACACGCTGAAAAGGTGAATATGTGTTCACTGAGATGTTTCCAGCTGCATTTTTTCCAGAAATTAATATATTAAACCACCGAAAAGCCTAATTTTTATTTATCCGATTATTTGTAAGCCTCATGGTAACTCCATCAGCGTCCAATACCCAATAATATATCTTTGACGCTGGTTATCTCAGTGTAGGCGTATCGAGGAATGCTGAAGGTCGTTTTACGGTTGCGTCAAAGCAGGATCAGCTGGGTGTTTCTGAAGTTTTCCTCTCTAAACGGCAACAAGGTGATAGAGCTAATACGTCGGGGATCTTACTCCGACGCTGAAAGGAATTCTCACGACTCGGTGCACTCGAATAAACTCGCGAGACGACGACTGAAGAGACCTCGCATGTACTCCCTCCCCTAGATTAACAAGACGAGGGCGGCATTCTCGATCGGCAGCTTCCTGCTACGCTCCGTGGCCTTCGGACTCCACAAAAAAGGAAGTACACTGCCACGTCACGCTTTTCTCACTAAGGAAGGGTTTCGACCTCCCATGGAACTTCAAGTTGACACCAAGGTCATTAGAAAGAGCTCGGAATGCTAATTACGAAAATGGGTGTCAAAATTGCAAAATGAAATTCCTGAGCGAGGGATGGCCGGCCGAATTCGGGTGGCCTCACCACAGGCTGGCCGTGCGACACAGCTGGCGCGAGAGTTGTGAGTCATCGGGGCTCCGTAAGAAAGACCCGCCAGCTGGGGCGGTGGAGCAGGGCTAGTGCCCACGCTCGTTGGGAGCGGTGTCGTTGGTTCGGTTCCCGTTGTCGCCCTTTTTTCAAATCATAATTTATCTTCGAAACGACTTTTTATTCTGAATTATGACACGTGTCATTAAATAGCCGAAAAAACTGCCATACAGGTTCGAAAGATCCTTGAAGGCAAAAAACTGCTATGGTGGCATTTTTATTTACTATTTTGTATAATGAGAGTCCAAATCATGTATTGAACAACTAGAAGTGTTTCTAGCAACCTTGGCATTTGTAGAACAAAGCAAAAAAAATGTGTGAATGTGTGTGAAAATGAGTGAAAAAATGTTGGTCACATAGTGCACATCATATACATGTAGACTTTCTACAACCAGCAACAAACGTGTATGGTAGTTTTCTCGGCTATTTAATCAGACACGTGTCATAATTCAGAATAAAAAGTCATTTCGAAGATAAATTACGATTTGCAAAAAACCGGCAGGAATGGGAACCGAACCAACAACGTCTCAACTGACGAGCAGGATCACTACCACTGCGCCACCGCTTCAGCTGGCGGGCCCTTCCAACGGAGCTTTGATGACTTACCACTCTCGTGCCAGCTGTGCCGCCCGCACGGCCAGCCTGTGGTAAGACCACCCGAATTCGGCAGGCCATAACTCGCTTAGGAATTTCATTTTGCAAGTTTGACACCCATACTCGTAATCAATATTCGGAGCTCCTTCTAATGATCCTGGTCTCAACCTGAGGTTCCATGGGAGGTCGAAACCCTTCCCTAGTCAGTAAAAAGCTAATCTCCAGCTCCCTTTTGAAGAGTCTGCTTATTCGATTTTTCTACGGAAAATTTTAAAGACTTATGAAGCCGCTTGTTTATGCTTTTTAGGAAGAAAATTGGGATCTATCCTAGTAGGGTGGGGGAGGAGGAAACCGCTCCACTCAGTCTTTTTAAAAGCGACAGCAAATTTGAAAGCGCACTATTTTAAAGAGTATTCATTGATCCGGTCTTCGAGGAGACTTTTCTATGGCACCGGATCTCCTACCGGATATAAGTGATTTCATTAGTGTTTGTTTCACCCTTCTTGCGATGCCCCGACCCCTCCGACTAGGATAGATCCAAGAATTGCACTTGAAGCACTATTGTTTGCCTCCATTCCTTGTCCTTCGTTTCTATTATATCTTGCTTTAGCTACTGCGAAACATTAAAAAATTAAGGGAAAAACGGCTGCGCTAATCCATCCTTCGCGGGGTGGGCCATGCATTCTACTTCCACGCGACATCATGGAGGCAAATTGAACGCGTCTAGGTTCTGAACAGTTTCCAAAGTATGAAACATTCATTTGTTCATAAACTGGCAAGGGCGAAGGTGAGTTTAAGTCGCCTCCACGGTATCGCTCCAAAAGCTGAATGTGTGGCGCATACCAGCCATCGATTAACGCCATTCATGATCCTTATCCACCATCACCCTATTTTCCTTTCATCGCGTCCAAAGTAGCAGAACGTTTAGAAAGGAAGACGTTTTATTCCGAATTAGCCACGCGATTCTCTTTCCTTCGGTGCACACCCTGAACTTGAGCATTTGAACAATGCTTTCTCTATAGCTACAAAAATTTAAAATTCAACAGGCACCACGCATTTTATTTCTGTGCATGCCTAGGTTTCATGAAGATTGAACATGGAAAGTAACATAGAAAAGGGTTCAAAACCCTCCTTTTCACAAGCATGAGCTATCGTCATATTTTTATGTAGATGTCATTCCACATTGGGCACGAGGTAGCGCAGCCCGAGGAGGAGAGGGCGACAGCGTTCACACGCAATCCGACTTCCTGGTTCGGATCTCGTCAACTGATACAATACATACATGCTTGGAAATGATAAAACACTGACTTGCCTAATGGCTGGCCATAGTAAGACACTGTGTGACCCAAATATAAATAGAAAATTGCCTCCATGACATCCTGCTGAAGTAGAATGCGTGGCGCCTCCGCAGAGGGATTGATTAACACCACTCTATATCCTTGTCCTTCCATTATAACCTAATATATGGTATTCGTGGAAACCGTTGCTCATAGAGACACAGATTTAGAACGCTAACTGCATGGATTTTTTTTTGTAGTGTAGAGCGCAGATATTGAAGCATGGATATCGGAAAATCAAAAAATAGGGTATTCAGCTATGTTTATATCGATAAAATCCGTTTTCAAACTTCAAATGATACAAACCTGTTTTCAGCACTGGTTGACAAGTTGTGAAAGGATAATCAGCCTCAAATTTAACGCTATAGCAATTTGTTGTCACTTTTCCAAGTAATCGAATAAATCAAAAATTAAGGTTTCGATTGTTTAAAGGATTTGTTAAGAGGAACCGAAAACGAAGTTATAGCGGCGCAGAAAATCGATATCTATGGCGATCGTGGTGCCGCGCCGCGTGGCGACGCCAGTATAAACTAGGGCTAAAGCGGCAGCCCTATCTTTAAGCGTGGGGCAGAGACGCAGAGTCGCCGCGCAAGGCAAAACTAGCCTCACGCGGCCTGCCGCTGATGTGCCGCCTACGCGGCAGATGCGGCAGACACGGTGCCGCCTACGCGGCAGACGCGGCAGACGCGGTGCCGCCTACGCGGCAGATGCGGTGGCAGCGGCAGTAATCCTTCAAGGCATTGTTGCCGCATTGCCGCGTTGGTGATTGAGCGAGCGGGAGGAGTGCCGCGTGAACTCTGTGGCAGTGGAAGCCGCGTATGCGGCTGTTCTGGCCTCTGCCGCGTATGCTGCTGCCGCAAAAGTGTGCGGAGGACTTAAGAGCCCCCGACTGTCGAGCGCCCCTGATTAAAGGTTTTGTTTCAGGTCCTGCCCATGCCATCCCTCTATCATTCCGAGGCCAATGGTTCGTACCAAACTAGTTCAGAAAGCATAGAAAAGCGACCTGTCTATCGGTCAGCTGGCGACGAAAGTCACTGTATAGGTCGAAAACGCACTGAAACCGCCGTCACGACATCCTGTAGAAGTGGAATGTAAGGCGCATCCCGTTACAGATAGATTAACGCAATTCTTTATCCTTAAGCTAGAGTGCTAAAGTGTCGGTGGTTCAGAACATGTCCTTCGGTACACAAATACACCAGTTGTTCGACACAGTTTACCTCAAACTTGGGTAATTAAACCAAAACCTTAATGTACAAATACAGTACATATTAGAGCGTCCTAAAAACATCCTACAAAAGAATGAAGAACAGAAAAAAATGAAGCATGAGAAGATCGCCATGTGAATTTTCCCTCCTCTTTAATGACTCCTTTATGGGGAGTTTTTCGTTTGCATAGCTGCACATTCTGATAAATCTCTAAGCGAAATTCCTCACAATATCCCACGAAATCGTCCTATGACCGCGAGAAAGTCGCGATAATCCTTAATGTTTTATAAAGGATAAAGGATAAAGGACGGCGTTACTCAATCCCTTCTGGGATGCGCCAGCGCATTCTACTTCTACGGGATGTCGTGGAGGCGACATGAATGCGTATTTGGCCATACAATGACTTGCGGTGGCCAGCCGATGAACAAGTCAGCGCTTTATCCTTCCCAGACAAGTCTGGTACCAATTCACCGACCCCGGAGGGATGGAAGGCTTGGTTGGCCTGGGCGGGAAATCCGAACCAGGAACCTGGTATCGGGTGCACGCGACAGTCGCGCCTCCTCCGACTGCGCTACACGCGCCCAATGTTTTATATTAGGTTTAAAAGTCTCTTCACACTTCGAAAAGTTTTCTACCGTTCTCCTTGGAAACACATTAGCCAGTACTGATTGCTGATTTCATAATACTATCACACTTGTCTACTGTTCGCACGCGGACACATGTCAAGACCCTTCTTGCACTTCGTTATCTATCCAGTCTTCCGGACTCAATGCCATGAATTCATGAATTCATTCGAAAGGATCTACAGCACGTCAGGCAGCCCAGCCGACCAAATTAACCAATGGCTAGGGGTCCACTACTCATCGCGCCTGTTATGATTGGTTCGGAAAGTTTTTGAAGGGAGATTATTCACTCGAGGACAAAGCAACGTCAGGAAGGCCAACTGAATTGGACGACACTGAAGTACTCCATCTTCTTCGGACCGATAGTGGGCAGAGGACACGTCAGCTGGCAGAGAAGCTCGTAGTGTCTCATAGGATAGTGGGAATCCATCTGAAGGGTCTTGACTTTGCACGGAAATTTGGAAATTGGATTCCACATGCCCTGTCAGACACTCAGTGCAAAACCACATGTTGCAAGACTCACAAGAGTAACAATAGAGGAGCTGGGCTGGGAGGAAATGCCACATCCACCGTGTAGCCCTGACCTCGCCCCTACCGACTACCATCTCTTCCGTGCTCTCAAGCAAGAAATTGGAGAGAAATATTCTGCAACGGATGAAGACCTCAAAAATTGGATTCGGCAATGGTACGACTTCAAAACTGCAGTCCTTTAAGCGAAAGGAGTTAGAAAAGCACCCAGTCTTTGGAGAAGTGTAGTGGAACAAGATGTAGCTTATCTCAATTGATTTGACATTGTAGTTATCAAGTAAAAAATCTTGAAAAAATGTAAAGACTTTTTCCAACCTAATACTAAAGAAAATGTTACTAGCTAAGCTCTTCCTAAAATGACCTTCACGAGTTTACAGTTTAATGAAGAAAAACTATGTACATAATCAGGACTCCTTTGTCATTCCGATGTCAGGCCCCGTTTATACTTCCGACGCCGAGCGACGCGACAGCATGTAAAGTGGCCAAATTGATCGATCGCGTCACTCAATCAATATGGCCACCATACGTGGCGTCGCCTCGCTCGGCGTCGAAGTATAAACGGGGCCTTACGTCGAATAGGAGATGAAATTCAAGCGCAGATTCTACCTTAACAACAGTAACCAGAAGCCATCAGATCAGACAAGTGCGTCATTATTTTTTTAGACAAATCAGTTACGAGCGTTCACTGTCAAACGATTCCTCTCATACACAACGAAAGTGTACTCACGCTGTCCCGTAGAAGTAGGATGCGTGACGAATCCCGTGAAGGGAATGATTAGTGCATTATTTTTTCCTTTATCCTTCTAATATTCCGAAAGAGATGAAGAAAAAAAGTCAACGGAAAATCACTGCTTAATTTGCTAGGTAAAGGGTTCATAAAGTGTAATTTTCTTTCCAAAAAAGTCAGAAATAAGTGGTTCCAGAAAAGAAGGTCCTATTACAAATCTCATAAATAGCTTTCCCATGGAAGAAGTAGAAGTGAGCTTTTTACTGAGAAAAAAAAAACCTGAAGAAGCAGAGCGTTCTTCTTCGAGCGCGAAGGTCACGAAGCATAGCAGAAAACTGCCGATTGAGGATGCCGCCCGCCCTCGTCTTGTTAATGTAGGGGAGGGAGTACGAGTCAATCTCTTCAGTCGTCGTCTCCCGAGTTTATTCGAGTGCACCGAGTCGTGAGGCTTCCTTTCGACATCGGGGTTGGATCCTCGTCGCATTAGCCCAATCATTTTGTTGCCGTTTACGAGCAGAAAAAGCTCAGAAATACTCGGCTGAACCTGCTATGCGCGGATAGAACTCGCACGAGGTCTATCTATGCAGTGGAGATGTCGTTAGAATTTCTATGAACAAACGAAACGAAGACACGAGGCGGTTCTGAAGTGGGTGGAGCACATGCAGAACATGCCCGAAATGAGAGATCTCACTGGGGGCCATCCAAAAACCTCTCATCGTCGTCAATATCGTCACAAGCAGCCGGACGAGAGCCATCGGAACAGAATGGCGCATCATCAGTGCCCACGTGAAGTGCTGCTGCTGCTCCTGATGTCCATTGTAAATCGCAAGAAACGCAATACGTGTACATGAAAGCCGTCGTGGGCAAATAATCAAATAGTCGAGATGGCCTCGAGTGGCAGCGAACCAAACCAGCCAATTCTGCGACGGAAGACGGATCGGCACCGACGACGACGACGACGAGACAAACGGAATTGGGTGATGTCCGCGAAGTGAAATTGAATCAAAAGACCATCTTCGAGAAGCCGCCTGCCTGCACGAGCGACCCTCATTCTTGGAGGTAAAACTGGTACTGGCTCAATGTGTAACAAAGTGCTAGGGGAAGAGAGAACTGACTGACGGCTGCATACCACTACTTAGTTAAGCTATGTAGGTGTGCAATAGGTTGCGTAAGGACAAAGGATTAAGCACATTACTCTTATTGAGAAGGTTCCGAGTAGTTACAGAAGAAAATTCAGCTCACAAGGAAAGGTTCCCAACTCACGGTGAACTTTTACGATGCTCTTTTGACAGGATGTAGGGTCCTGTGAGCGAAGTCCAGAATCACAGCCAGTTTTTGCTGAACGCTTTTTTTTGAAGACCTGAAAAAGAGGTGTGAAGGCGTGTGCGCAACACTCATCAACCTCTGCGACACCCCACGCGATGTGTCTCGATGGCGCAGTAGTAGGAGTGCTGCCTCGTGGGAGCACAGCAGCGAGCTTTTCAGTTCGAGTCCGAATGTTGCAAATGTTTTTGCACGTGTTAGTTTGTTATTATTACGCTTCCTCATTATCTCGGGAGGCAGTTTAAATCATCAATGCGTACAACAAACCAAGGCTGTCTGTTTGCGTATTCATGTGCGCTAGTTTCTCAACTATTCATATTTGTACCACGGCGGCGGAGTGGGATGCACGGCCGAGTTTGCGAGGGGGCGGAGTCGAGTTTCTATCCTAGCGTGCCAGGAATATTTGTTTTGTGTCTCTAAAGTTTCGTAAGGCAGCTATTAGACTCTCAAGGAAGCCAAGGGGGTTGGGGTGGGTGAGCCAGGGGGGTCGAGAAGAAGATCGAATGCCCCCCCCCCCCCCTGCGAGGGGCATGGCCTGTTTCGTGCATTCTGACCGTTCTCCTTGTACCACCACCACCATATCATACCGTATCACCAATGATACCGTAATTGCACGCAAATACGATTATCTTATGGTTGAATATGATGAACCCGGACCATATATATCGATAAGTGCACTAAAAATGTCGTTCTCACCTGAACGCGTTGTCGGCCAACTACTTTCCACCTTCACACTGGATTTCACTTCATTTCACTTCAAGGAGAGAGATTGCGATTGCGGATACCAAAAAAGGACTCCTCCTGGATGCCAGTTATGGAGATATGGACCGTCAGGAAAAAGAGGCGGTACAGGCTAGAGCTATTAGGTTGTAACGAAATAAATGGCACTGAACCACTGTAAATTTAAACAGTTAATATCTCGGCTTGTTGGCAAGGTTATTAATCGAAATAAAAACCTTCTGATTCTACATATCTTTGCCAGCGTGACACAAGCTTTTTTATCCCAGTAGCATAACAATCAGAAGTTCTGGAATTGACGAAATCTTCGAAGGCACTTTCGGCATCCTGTTGGTATTTGAATATTTTCCCTACCAAGAAGTCGCCAAGATGCTTGAAGAAATGGTAGTCTGTTGGGGAAAGGTCGGGAGAAAACGGAGGATGTGGTAGAGTTTCAATGCTCAGCTCATTCAATTTCTGCAACGTCGTTCGTGCTACATGGGGGCGAGCATTGTCGCGCAGAAGGAGAACTCGCCTTCGGTTTACCAAGGCCGGCCGGATATCCTTCAACTTTTTCATCATTTCTTCAATTTCAATGCAGTACTTCTCTGCCGTGATGGATTCACCGGGAGGGAGGAAGCTGTGGTGAATAATTCCCAGCGAACACCACCATGCTCTCACCATTACTTTCTTTTGGTGCAATTCCGGCTTCGCAAAAGCCTTGGGGCTCTCATCGCTGACCACCCACTGTGCCGATCGTCGCCTGTTGTCGTACATTATCCATTTCTCGTCACAGGTTACGATGCGATCAAGGAATGGGTCCGTTTCGTTCCGTAGAAGAAGTGCGGACGAGATCTCATATCGTCGGTTTCTTTGCTCCTCAGACAGCTCGTGAGGCACCCACCTTTCCAGCTTTTTGGTCTTTCCAATTTCCTTCAGATGCCGGGCAGCCGTGTTGTGACTGACGCCAAGAACCTTCGCTATCTCCCTGGTACCTTTGTGTGGATCCTCCTCTACCACATCTCTCAGCTTGTCCTCATCAACATCACTATGCCTCCCACGACCTTCATGTTCTTCCAAGCTCTCATCTCCATTCCGGAACTTGCCATCCGAATTGTGGAACATCCTTGACCGAATGCGGCGTTGATCTTCTCGTCCGCCTCCTTAGCTGTAGTGCCCAGCTTGAATTCATACAAGTAAATGCCTCGGATTACCCTTTTGTCCATCTGCAAAAAAGTCAATAAAACTCTAAAGTTTTCATACTTTTACATAGAAAATTTAGTACTCTCCGGTAGAGCAAAGTTTGCGCTTCTAAACGATATGCCACATGTTGCGGTTTGTTCTTGATCAAACGCGTAAAGACGCGCCAAATAATGGCGCGAGCCAGTGCCATTTAATTCGTTACAACCTAATAGTATAATGAAGATGCGTGGGTGGCAGCTGGTTACGTTGGTGTTCACCCAGGACCCTTCTCTACACCCGCAGATTATTCGTTCAACGAGGAAGAAGTGGTCATTCCTTGCCTGGGAGGAGATTTTTCCTCGCTGGCTTTTGTAAGATGCTGCTTGTGTGACACGCGCTTGTGTTTTACTTGCTTGGTAGTTTTGTACCATAGCTGTTGACTACAACGAAAGAGCAGTAGGACCTTTTATTTCCAGAGAAATGAGATGGTGCAAATACGCATCGTTGAAAAACTTGCACATGTGAAGCCGCAAATAGACAGCCCTGGTTTATTGTAAGTATTGATGGTCTAGAATTAGCTCCTGTGATCATGAGAAAGCATAATAACTACAATTAATATGTGCAAAATATTGGCAGCACGCAGACTCGAACTCAAAAGCCCACCGAGGGGGGGGCGTACTCCTATGAGGCGGCACTCTTACCGACTGCGCCACCGAGCCACACTTCGTTGAGTGTCACAGGGGCTCATGAGTGTTGCGCCCACGTTTTCACATTCCTTCTTCAGATCTTCAAAAGAGCATTCAGCAGAAAATAACTGCGGTTCTGGACTCCGCTCATACCGCCCTACCTCCAGTCAAAATAATAGCATGGAAAAAGCTCGCCTTCAGTTGAGAGCTTTTCCTTGTAAGGAATGAATATTTAGATCCTCACACGTCGAAGTCGCATAGAAAGCTGAGAGACGTTTGCATTGTTTTCAGAATGATAACAAGGACCATGGACACCGATTCCTTTCAATTTTGTAAGATTTTGCCTTCGCAAAGGTGACCCTAAAAAGACGTCCTACCCTGTTCTAAGACAACCGCGAGGTTTTCTCAATTTACGAGCAGGGTCGCTTGCTCATAGATATCAGGAATGCACACAAAGTTCTGCTCGTTAGATTTCTTTAAGGAATTTTTTTACCGGAAAATTTTCGCCCAATTTCTGGTAAATTTCAGTCAACAAATTACAGTTCAAATCAGATCAGGCAGACGGCGGAGCCCCTTCGGCGACAAAGTTTTTTTTGGTATGTTTTGAGCCACATTGAATGCGTGCTTAGGAAGCTGCAAAAGACTGAGCACCCAGATAGAGCAATATTGATTGATGATTGATTTTTACACAATATCGATAGAGTCGAAGATCATCCCAATTTCCATATATAAACAGAAAGCAGGAGACAGTGGCTTGAAACTCTATACTCCTTGAAGGGAAACCGCTCCTATTTGCATCTTTAGAAGACCACTGTAGCTTAGCTTTTGCCTTAAACAAAAATAGCAACGTATATCCGTCAGGAAGCGATCCGTGCACGACTCTGATTACTCAGACGGTTTTTTCTTATTCACTGGGACGACTTCATACCACGAAACGCTCTAGCGTAATAAGAAGTCCTAACAATAAGAACTATGGTGTTCCCCCTCAGAATTGCTGCTTATGTTGTCGAGGTATTTTCAGAGGTATTCTACCGCTGTTACTAGTTGCTAGTACTGCTAGTTCTACTAGTACTACTAGTACAGTTGCTAGTACTACTAGTTATTACTATTGCTACTTAATACATTTTTATAGCTTCACTATTTTCAGAGGATATTGATTGACTAATCCTTATCACTATAAGGATTAGTCAATCAATATCGATCGATATTAATTGCCCTTTACCGTAGTGAGTCGTTAGAGTCGTGCTCGACCCTAATATTCGTACTCTTGGTTGGACTTCGCAGCAATTGAGGGAAATCGATCAATCGAAAAATACTACATTAATACATTACCACCTACAGAACATTACCGATTACCCACTCATTATCGATCGACGTGAGAATCACACGAGTACAATGGTCGACGAACAAGATTCGCAAAAATCAAAAAGCATCGATCGAATCACCAGTATCGGTCGACTTTGTCAAAATTTGTCCGAGTGGATCACATGCGTAAATGTTGCAATGTTTAAGCCTTACAACAAAATAACAAAATGGATCAATTTCATAGAGTTGTCCCTCACAGCAATTAATCGATATCGGTGAGCTAAAAATTATCATTCTATATTCTTAGTTTTTGAGCGGCGTTGACCGAAAATCGATTTTTTGACCAGAATTAAGCGTTTGAAATAGATATCGGAACATATGTTTGTCGCCAGAATGACAACAATCGGTTAGAAATTAATCGATTCAATCGATTTTTTCAATTTCCGTTCCCAAGGTTCACCACTTTAGGTGTGAAATGTGTAGTACACAGACATGGATAGTGAAATTAAAATAAACAAAGGCTTCAGATAGAAGCCGCAAAAGACATGCAGAGAATCGTCTTCAGACGACAAAAGGCACCTGAAGGAACGATGTCCTACAGGGACTACGCGCGATGAATTCCTGGCGTTCCAAGGACTCCCAGTCGAAGTTGATCGGTGGTTCTCGGGGGGACGGCGGGACGCATCGTGACATTCGCCGGCAATTAGCGCTCATTTCGTGTCCGTGGCTCTCAGATAAGGGAAATCCGCGTAATGGCGAACTCGAAACCGACGACGGAGCATCGTCCGAGGCACTTCCGGCCAGCGACGCGAATGAGCTGACAAAAACGACACACGTCGCTGATGCTGATGCTGACGTCTGGCGGTGTTATTCGAGCTTGGAGCCGTCTCGGAATGCATTCCGTGACACAAGCAAACGTCGACGACGGTGAACGTCGTCGACTCGATGAAACAGAATCCGACAGCGATAACTCAATCAGCGAACGCCGACAACACAGTTCCTTCTTCGCTCCTTCAATGGTGTGACGGGGAAAAACGACACGAGAGCAGTGCCACTGTGAATGGCCTGCGTGAAGCTCAGACTTCAAGTCTCTTCTAGCGTAATGTTAGGTACCAATATTCTCACAGCCGTTACGGAAAAACACGATAAGATCAAGGGTCGCCATAGGCGAGAGCATCAAGTACAGAACTAGCCGATCTTTCATCTAACGAGAAAATTCAAGTTTCCTGCAATAAGGGGAATTGTATTAAAGCCAGATGTAAAGCGCCGATATACACTCAAAAAAACCCATATTAAGGACGATGCGCGGCACAATCTCGGTCTAAGGATCTATACATTCAGCTTTCAGCACCTGTGCAGGCCAATTAATGTCACTTAAAGCGTTCCTCTTTGCTTTGTTCACAACAAGAAAAGAGCGTCAACAAAAAACTAGCTAAACAAACGCAAGCAACAAAAGCGTCTCAGATTTTTAATTAAAAACCAAACCTGGCAAACAAACGAATAAAGCGCTTTGGGTGACTACTGTTAAGGATGTCTCAAAAAGTGTTACGATTCCTTCAGTGGACATAAAGAAATCACTCCCATAGCTAAAGCAAAAGATCCATTCTTACGATGGACTTAGTGTGCAGTTCGCGCCATGCGCCTGTAATACATGCTGCAATGTTCAGTCGATTAGTAGCACAAATGCAATACGCACAAAGCTTTGCTGTTGAGAAATGTACGAATTTTCGCCCCTGTCTTTTTTCAACCTCGAAATTGATATTTTGAAATCTCTTAGTGTTTTGATGTTACCTAGGAGTAGTTTTAAAACATTGGACTAGAAATGATGCCCTCAGGTTCACTTGAAATTTGGGTAAGCACATTACTTCTACAATAAGAAATACGGTTCTTTTTTACGATGGTTTTCAAAATTTCTTCGCTGTAGGAAACCACAGTCGATATCGATCAACCATGTACATATCAATACTAATTGATAGCCAACGATTTTCCCATTTGCCTGAGCCTAATCTATACAGTTCATCGATCCAATTAGGTGAATGATTTATTCTTCATGCCCCTCAAGCGAGGAAGGCAAATTTTGTTTCGTAGCGAAGGTTTTGCAGAATAATGAATAGTCCTCATTATTCTGGGATGACTCGATTTCAGTGTTCTTTTTGAGCAGGCAACGAAATGGTGAACAGTCCTACGATTGAACTCTGAGATGACTGCAGTGAGCTTAGTCATGATGGAATTATCGTGAATTCCTATCTCATAACAAAGTTCAAAACTGAGAATAAAATCGTCCTGATCTCTCATGTCGTCGTGAATTCTTCTTCCTCACAATCCTCTTCTTCTTCTTCTTCTTCTTCTTCAGCGTCTGTCCCGCTTCGTAGCGGGGTCCGCTATTCTGGTGTCATGACGCCACCTTTCCCGATCCAGCGCTAGATCAGGGTGGACACCAGCCGCTTTCAAGTCCGTATGTAACGTATCAGCCCAGCGCTGCTTCGGGCGCCCTCTAGGCCGCTTTCCTGTTACCTCGAAGTTAAGGCCTATCTTGCGGACGCTGTCTTCTTCTCCACGCAGAACGTGGCCGTACCATCGTAAGCGAGCTTCGCGCATCTTGTCCGCTATCGGCGCGACACCGAACTTCTGCCGAATAGCATCGTTTCGGATGCGGTCCATGCGCGTGACTCCAGCCGTCCAGCGCAGCATCTTCGTCTCCATGACGCTGAGGCGCGTTTCAACTTCCTTGGTCGCAGGCCAACACTCAGCGCCGTACATCGCTACTGGCCGGATGACTGCCCTGTAGATCTTTGACTTAAAGCGCTCCGGTATCTTCCTATCGCAGAGCACCCCAGTCAACGAGCGCCACTTGGACCAAGCTGCACTCACGCGTGAATTCACTTCGACCATCAGTTTGCCGTCAGACGCGACTGCTGACCCCAGGTACTTAAAGACCGCAGTGCGTGGAAGCTCGATGCCGTTAACCTTGATGGAGGTGGACTCGGTAACGTCCGTCGTTAAATACTCGGTCTTCTTCACGTTCAATCTGAGTCCAAACCGCTCCAAGCGATCACACCAAGCTTGCAACTCTCGCTCGAGTTCTCCTTTATCTTCGCTAGCGAGCATCACGTCATCGGCATAAAGCAACGTCCAAGGGACGGGCTTCTGAAGATCTCGTGTGATGGCATCCATGACGACAACAAAGAGGAGTGGGGAAAGCGCAGAACCCTGGTGCACCCCGACAGAGATGGGGAACTCCATCGAGGTTCCAGCTGCAGCTTGAACTCGACTCTTTGGACAAGAGTAGAGAATTCGCACCCACTCTATGAGCTCTTCGGGAACTCCATGATGTCGCAAGGCGTACCATATCACTTCACGCGGTACGCGGTCAAAGGCCTTCTCCAAGTCGAGGAAGGCGATATGCACTGCCTTCTGTTTCTCGCGATGCTTCTCTATCAGGAGGCGAGTGGCGTGTATGGCATCAACGGTGCCACAACCAGCCACGAAGCCGCACTGATTGCTGGACAGCTGGACGATGTCCCGAATTCGTCCATCGACAATTCGCTCAAAGATCTTCATGCTGTGCGGAAGCAAGCGAATCGGACGGTAATTGGAGCAGTCTGCAGGACTGCCCTTCTTCTTCCAAATCGGGATCGTCGTACTTTGGCGCCAACACTCAGGCACTTTCTTCTCCGCCACAACCTGATTAAAGAACTTCGCCAACCACTCAGCAGGGTACCAGTACTTGGACTTCCACAAATCAGCTGCCACGTCATCGGGCCCAGTCGCTTTGCCTGGCCTCATCTTCTTCAAAGCCGCTTCAGTCTCCTCCACGGTGATCTTCTGAACGGGGCCGTGGGTTGGAGCCGTTGAAGGGATGGCTGGATGAGGAAATTCTACCGTAGAGATTTCCTCAAAGTAATCGCGCCATCGCTTCAATGCCTTCTTGCGGTCCGTAAGAAGATGGCCGTTCTCATCATTGATGCCGAAGAACTTCTCGATGTCCTCGGTCTGGCGATGGCGATTCTTTGCAAGTCGATACAGATACCGCTCACCATCACGAGACTCGAGCTTCTCGTTGACATCTCCATAATGAGTGGCTTTCGCAACAGCCACGGCCTTCTTTGCAGCTTTCTTCGCCTCTTGGTACTTCTGCCAGTTATCGGCTGTCTTTTCGCCGAGAAACACGTGATAGAGCGACTTCTTCTCTCGAACCTTCGCTTTCACGTCGTTTGTCCACAGCCATGTCTGCTTGTCGACCTTCCGTCGCCCAGGCTTCGTAATGCCGAGTTCTGACTGTGCAGCTTGACGAATCGCGTCGGTCGCCTTCTTCCAAGTTTCGTCGACAGTCGTGACTGTCGGTAACCGCACGCGGGAAATCACAGCTGCTTCCTTCTCTCTGATTCGCCACCACTTAATTCTAGCTGCACCGCATCGCTCAACCTGCTTCAGCCTCGGAGGGGCGATCTTCAAAGTGCAGATCAGCGGTCGATGCTGTGGGGCGACCGTCTCATACGGCACGATCTTCGCGTCTGTGACAAGACTCCGGTCGCGATCTCTCACAAGGACAAAGTCTATCTGAGACTTGGAGCTCCCACTATAGTATGAGATGAGGTGGGAGTCGCGTTTTCGGAAAACGGTGTTCACAATGGTGAGATTATGCGATTCCGCATACTCAAGAATGCGCTCACCATCGGCGTTACGTGATCCGTATCCGAACCCACCATGACAGCTGTACCCGTCTTTCGTAGCACCTACGTGCCCATTAAGGTCACCAGCGACTATGATGACATCTTTCGACGGTACCACTGCTGTCTTCTCATCAAGCAGGCTCCAAAACTCTTCCTTGGCTTGATCCGAGCAGCCAGTCTGCGGAGCATACGCTGAGAAGAAGTGATAGAGTCGCTCCTTAGCGGCGACAACGATCTTCATCAATCGATCGTCAAAGCGCTCGACGCTTACAATCGAGTCACGAAATCGTTCGGAGACGATTATTCCGACACCACTGGTGGTCCTGGGACTTCCACATAGAACGGCCTTAAAGCCACGTCCTATATCCCTTGACTTGCGGCAGGACCACCTCGTCTCCTGCACCGCACAGAAATCAACTCTTCTACGCTCCAGTGCTTCAACCAACTCGCACGAGCGGCCCGTCAACGTACCCACATTCAGCGTAGCCACGCGGGTCCTGCTTACGTTACGGGACTTTCGGACTAGCTCAGTTGCCCCCCGATGCCGTCCTCGCATCAGGGACCCTCGCATACTTCTCACACTCGCCGGGCTCTGCGAGTGCGCGTCGGCTCCCGCGGACGCCGTAGCACTATCTCGAAACACTTGAGCTGTCATACACCATGTGATGTGACATGGGTCTTCGTAGGCCGGCCTGTCACAAGGGCCTGTCGCCTGCAATCGAGTGTCCGTGTTCGGCTTAACTCGCAGAGCGAGTGGTTTCCAGTGGCACCACGTGGAGGAACGGACATCGCCACCTTCTTCCTCACAATCCTCGTTCCCTCAAAATAGCTTAGCATGCGGATAGGGTCTCCCCAATTTTTACAATTCACTACGAATATAAGCAGGGCCTTTTGCCGCCGCACAGCTCTTCTTGAAGCTCTGTTACCCACATATTTGCATTTTAACCTTCGTCGAGGAACTCAGCAATACTTAGACCTCAATGGAATCTAGGACCTCTTTCTACTGGGCTTGAATCGAACCCAGCGTTGACTCGTGGAGCACACGTGGCCGTCGCCTCTTACCGACCGCGCTTCATATCTATCTCAACAAAGTTCAGCTCGAAGAAATTCCAAGAAAAATTACAACGCTTCGCTTTACAGTCTTGCGGTTATTTATTTATTTATTTATTTATTTATTTATTTATTTATTCCATTTTCACTTTAAACTGAACACGTTTCACTTGAAATTGAACACTCTTCGAAGCAAACGTGATCCTTTCGAAATGAAAGTGAAGCTCCTTCAAATCGGTACGAGCTTCTTACAGATTAAGCAGCAAACTTTCAAAGATGATTAGAACAAAATTTTGTGCAAGGAAAATCTGACACACCTTTCTTTACATTTTTTTTTAGTTTTGCTGACCAAACGAATGTAACAATTCTAGAAAATATTGGGTTTTTAAGAAAAATCATGAGTGAAATTTTGTTTTGAAGGGTAACAAGACAGCAACCATTTGATGCATTAAAAAACGAAATCGCGCCATGCCCTCAAAGAGCTCGTCACGATCTTTGTTGGATTGATAGTGTGAATGTTGATTCCATGAAGCAGCAAGTGAGGATATGTCTGTTCTTTATAATTGTTTTCGTTGTATCGTGTGCAGGTATGAAATTCCATGCAAAGCGAACTTTTGCTATCAATCGAATAAAAATGGCGTCGTCGTGGATGAGGGCATGGCGCTTTTAATTATCTTCTTCCATGATATCTATAGTATCTAATCCTCTACCTTCCTTTGGCACTATAAAATACCCGTCTTCCTGCTTTTTAAAATAGTCTTTAAGTGTTTTTTCAAAAGAGAATTGCATAAAATTTCAAAAAATGTGTTCACTTGTTGATAAGTGAATTAAAACTTCAAAAAAGCTATACTAAATTTTTCCGGGATAATATTGCGGAAGAAACCCATTCTATTCAGTTTGATTTCAAAAGCGCTAGGCTTGTTTAGAAGAGTGCGCAATTCGACGTGAAACGCGTTCAGTTTGATTTGAAAGGTGTAGAATTTGACCGAAAAATGGTTTATTTATTTATTTATTTATTTATTTATTTATTTATTTATTTATTTATTTATTTATTTATTTATTTACGAGCCGTCAGAGCGGCCTCTCGGCCGCAGGCTTCTTAACGGCTTCGCCGTAGTAATGACTTCTCATCATCAATTGTAGCTGCCACCTATGTCATGGTTTCCTCAGAACATCTTAACTACGTCGATTGGGGCAAGTTAGAAAGAAATCGAAAAAATGAACGACATCCACAAAAAACGATTGTTCGACCAATATCGATTGAGGCGATCGATACTTCAAAAACAAACTTCAGATTCGTGTTCAGCGACCTCGACTACCTGCACGGCTCAAGCTTCGGGCCGCTGTTGATCGCCATCAATCGTCGAGCATCCCCAATACGGTCTTCCCCCACTTCAGTTGTGACGTAACACATATACTTGTGCTTTTCCAAAATTTTTCGAATGAACGAATAATCGAATAACCTCATTTTTTTGGTTATTCGAATTTCCGAATAATCGAATAACCCCATTTTTCGAAAATTCGAATGAATGAATAATCGAATAACCCCAATTTTTCAGTTATTCGAATTTCCGAATAATCGAATAACCCCATTTTTTCGTTATTCGAATTTCCGAATAATCGAATAACCCCATTTTTTGGTTATTCGAATTTCCGAATAATCGAATAACCCCATTTTTTGGTTATTCGAATTTCCGAATAATCGAATAACCCCATTTTTTGGTTATTCGAATTTCCGAATAATCGAATATTCGAACAAATCGAATAATCGAATAAACTTCATTATAGCTTAACATTAATAAGTGCGAGGAAATTTTTTGTGTTAGCCAATTTCGTTTATATCGTTTATTCACTTCAAAAGCGCATTGTGTAGGGGACAACAGTCGCCAGACAAAATAAAAAATAGAATTCTTTAAAAAATGCAAATAATGGTGATATTCAATATCTTCTAAGAACCGTATACTCGTTATGATGGCAAGACATGAGAAATTTTTTCCTACAAAAATCCTACAAAAAAGAATTCCTATAGAAATACATGTGCAAGACATCTACGCACAAATGGAAAGCTTTTGCGAAAAAAAAACCGTTCACTCTACTTGTTCAGTTCATTATCTCACAGGAATCGCCAACCCGCCAAATCGTGGAGTTATATACCATTTTCAGTTGAAATTCAACGTTTTTCAAAGCAAATTCAACGTTGTTCAAAACAATTTCAACGTTTTTAAAATCAATTTCAACGTTCTTCTGGAATCTTCCCCGTATAACAACGTTGAATTTGATTTGAAAAACTTTGAATTTCAACTAAAAATGGTATATAACCGTCTCATATATGCAAACTGTGAGCAAAGCAGTAGAACAATAACGGAGTGAACATTTCAGAAAGATTCAGAAAACGATGAACTCGGATAGGAAACTGAAACAGAAGATCAGAAACTGAACCACGAGATCAAACCGGGACCATGTCTTAGGCCTATGTTATACTTCGGCGACGTCGGCGGCAGTGTTGAGCGGGTGCTGCGCAGTGCGTAGCAGCCCGCGCAACACTGTCACCGACGTCGCCGAAGTATAACATAGGCCTTAGCTTCACACATTCGCAGACTTGTTCAGATGTATAATAACTGTGTATGTCTTCACATCGATCGAAAGAGTGTTCGTACTTCAAGATAGCGCTAATGATCTCAAGTATGGTGATGCACTAAACCAATCTGTTATCATTTTTAATGTACCCTATCGCTTTCAAACGATGCGAAATATCTATAACAATTCATTGTCATCGTAATTGCTGTTAGAATCGACAGTTTTTCCATCGTCTTCGAAAAAATCCTCCTCCGATGTTGAGGACATCTCTTCGTCCTCCAAGGCCTCGGAATCCTCTTTCTCGTCGTCGTAGTGGGAATATCTTTTGAGCTCAGATCTCGTCCAAGCTTTACATTCCCTAAAGAAAAATGATCAGGCATCTGATTAGGACACCGTCGTAATGTGAGCGAACCTTCCAACATCTTTGTCCTCATTAGCCTTAATCATCAGCAGCAGCCTCGCATTCTTCCCGCTTAGTCGTCCTCTGCGTTTGTGGCCGTACACAATCCCCGCGAGGCTGCAAGAGAAAAGCTGGACTTAAGCATATTAACTCCACAGTACACTTCTGCCTCACCTGAACAGCCTTTCACAGTCCACAGAGGTTGCCGGTATTACCAAATATTTGGGTACTTCCTTTGCCAAAAATGGAAACTGTTCCGAGTGCAGATGCCACCATCGGTAGGGGTTAGCGTTGTTTTCTGGCCGGCTTTTTTTAAGCAGCAGCGAGTATTGACGGAGCTCGATCTAAACACTCCATTTCAAGTGTTGGTGTGCAGACTGTATGCAAAATTAATCTCGCTGACCAATATTTCGTCTTCTTTTGTTGAGAAATTTCCTTTTTTGCACTCTGGCTCAGTAGGCTCGGCAAAAAGCGGGTCCCAAAAACATGATTCCATCCCTCGATTCTTCTGCGAGCTGATCGCGTCTTCGTCGTCGCATTCACTGTCGGCCGTACTCACTTAAATATGAATGAGTAGAGAGCCAGATTACGCGACAATATGCTTTTTGCACTTACATTTCTTATCAACCAGTCTTTGTGAGATTTTCCACCAGTCATCTGCATTTAAAATAGTTTCGACGAACGCAAATCGCGGGTCCAGAAGAGTTGCCATCCTCACTGTCTCATCGAGGAAGCAGTTGGCGAAGTATTTTGTGGTTTTCGCAAGAAGCATTTCGCCAAATGGTTTCACACGAGACCTCGTTTCAGATAAGGTCCTGCAAAAGAAATCAGTGGCTTGCCGAACACTTGTTAGGTTGTGTGTACAAAACAGTACTTCTCTGTCTTCGCAAGAAGAAGCTTTCCCCCTGCCAACATCAATGAACACGGTGCAGTTGAAGAGCAAACCTAAACGCAGACACTATTCAATGAATTTTTTAAACATAGCGCCTGGGTGTCACAAATAGCATACCGTTTTCGTAAGCGTATAGTAGGGCTCTAGAAAGCAGCGAAGAGATTTTAAGGTTCTGATTTCATCGTCGTCTAGTACGTCCATGTTTTGGGACTCTGCTAGTCTCTCGAAAGCAGGACGCTAAAGAAAATTTTCATAACAAGCGCGACCACATTAGGAGTAACTTATGCTACACTAAGTGAACTAACTGTTGAAAGAATATCACATATCATCATGTAAGTGGATCCCCATCGTGTCACACAATCCACGCTTGGAAGGATCTGAGGCAGCTCCATTTCTTCGGTATAACTGCAAAACCACCACATTGATTTCAATAGCATGACGCTATCAACGGCATTTATAGAAAACTACCTAAGATAAGTGCGTTTCACTACATTGCTTCGATTCAACTTTGCGACGATACCCCTGCACTTTTTAAGAATTGTAGCTACATATTCGCACTTCAGGGCTCCACTTACAGCGAGGTTTATGACATGTGCGCAGCACTGGACACTGCAAAAGGAAACGTCAGCGTTATCAAAAATGAGGCGTAAGGTAAATTGAAGCGAATCGCACTATTTCACTCCCAAGTCTGCTGCTGATTTCTTCATAGCCGACGCGCCATCGGCCACAACAGCTGACGCACGAGTTTCTCCTATATCTAGCCTTCTCATGCATTCGCAGATCTTCTCGCAAATGACTTCCGCAGAGTGGCTGAAAGAGCTTTCCTCAGAAATATGAAGATTTGCAAATAGGTGGCTTGAAAGCCATTGCTAACCTCTGGAGATCAAGAGGTGCACAGTCCAAGATAACAGAAACTCTGTCGTCCATCGCTGGGCTTAAAATGTGTCCACTGATTGCGAGTAAACCGGTTCCCGCGTTGAAGGAACTCCAGCAATCCATCGTGAATGAGAAGCTAGCGTTAGGATCCGCAAGGAGTTTCTTATTGGCGTTGTCTATTGAATTGACCTCACTTTCCATGATCTTTATGATCGTGCGTCTGGACGGAGGCTTGTAGGCCGGGTTCAACGCTTGAACAAACTTTATGAAGCTCCTTGTATGTGGAAGCCGAAATGCTGATGACGTGTCGGCCAGAAATATAGCTAGCCTTCGATTTGCAAGAGTTCTTGCTTCTGTGCTCATTGTGTGACTGAAGGAGCGATGGAGCGTTGCTTGAACCTGCTTGTGTTCTGGCGTTCTTGCTTGAATCTTCGGCTTCCTTCTTTTCTCCAACTCTGGCTTGTGTTCCTTCTGGAGGTGATATAAAAGATTCGTCGTCGTCTTCGACACAGGAAGCCTCAGGCTCTTTTCACAGATGCCACACACCGCAAAGTCGTTCCCCTTGTCATCACAGGACTTCGTAAATATTTCCCAGACCACGCTCATCACGATACTCGAGATATCCTGTAATTTAAAACGCTCGGCACTGGTGTATCTGTTAATCATTATTTCAATAAGACAGACGAACTGAGCTGGTGTAGATGTGGTGTCATGCATTATTTATTATGTGTTGCGTTATTTGTTATTGTTATTACTGTTAATAATAACATTAATAATATTAATGTTATTATCATTATATATTATTATATATTCTATAATAATAATAATAATAATAATAATAATAATAATAATATTATTATTATTATTATTATTATTATTATTATTATTATTACAAGAGGCCCCCTGGGTCTGAAGCGTATGACTGAACGGAGAAAGCGAGTGGAGATTATTAGTATATGACTCGCTTTCCCCGTTCAGACATACGCTTCAGACCCTTCCCTTGTTAGCCCCCATTAGTTTCCCCTTACTACCCACTCCTTAGCCCCCTTACTACCCCAACCCCTTAATTCCCCCCCTACCACCCCCATCCCTTACAAGGGTAGGGTCTGAAGCGCATGTCTGAACGGGGGGGGGGGAGTCATATAGGGAGAATCCACCCACACCCCTTAATTAGTGTAAAATGTGTTCATTTTTAAAACCCAAGGACTGGGGGTCCTTGAAGGCACAATGGAATCGGCGCCTCACGAGTTCTGGGGTCTCTTGTACGCCGTGATGCCTGTGCCGATAAGCGGCTCGGAGGGCAGTGGAGGTTGGGGGTTCGATTCTTCTGCGCTGCTGCGTTTTTGTGTTCCAGCTGATTGATTGATATTTGAAGGATTCTGACGTCTATATTTAGAGGCTTTTTTGCGCTATTTTCTAGCAGCATGCTGTGGTATTCAACATAATGATTATAAACGTTGAACACCAGTGATACAAAGGTACGAAGTGCATGAAGCAGCACTGGTCACAATACGTGCAGCGTGTAAAAGCTACAGGCTTCTCATTAATAATGGAGCTGCGGCTCTCTAAACCTAACACCAACAATGTCCGTCAATGCTCGAGTGTGATCCACCTGCTTACGCTGATGTGTGATCCACCTTTAAACAGGGAGCCTTGAGGAAGAAATCAAGCTGGCCGAGCGGATGGCCAGCATACTCAAGGACTTCGAAGCACGTCAACTTGAAGTTGACGAAGACGAAGAGCTGGAAGTGGTAGAAGAACAAGAAGAAGATTGAGATAGGGGTGATGAACTGATAGACGTCGAGAGGCAAGCAAGCAGTGGACATATGATAACGTGAGGAGCCTGTACCTTTTATACGCTGTCCGCATTGTGACCAGTGTTTCTGTTTCATCCCCTTTATGCCTATGTATCACTGGTTCGAACGGTTATGCATCTTGAATAGCCTTTTCATTGCCTTTTGGATAAATAACAGGTAAGTAAGAAACAAGTCGCAAGAAAGTTACTCTCCACAGCATACAGCTGGAAAATGCACAGAAGACGCCTGAAAAGCATTGCAGTAGAACCGAACCGCAGACCTCCCTTGCATGAAGCAATGTCACTATCCACTGCGCCCCGAGCTACTGTCGGTAGCGGCATCGCGGGCTTACAAGAGATCCCAGAACTTGTGAGGCACCGATTCCATTGGGACTCCAATGACCCACCACTCCTTGGGTTTAACGACTTGGTAACAAAACAAACACATTTTTATGTTTAATTGAGTGGTGGGATTCTCCCTATATGACTCTCTCTCCCTGTCCAGACATACGCCTCAGACCCTTCCTTACTACCCCCACCCCTTGGTCCCCCTTACTACCCCTTCCTCCCCACCCCTTGGTTCCACTTACTACCCCCACAAGAACGGAGGCAGCGGACGGTTGACCTACCGTACTCCACGCGCAATACGTCCTTGTGCTGCAGGCACGGACCCCCCGAGATGACGCCTGCGTTAGCGCCAAATATTGGATTCTTTCCGGGAAAAGACTTCTGAAGAGTAAGCTTGAGAGGAAAAGTTGTAGCTTATAGGAAGGCATCAAGTAACAACATATGGACCTAGGGACGCACACTTCACTTTTGTTATGTCTTCTGCGGCAACAAGGATGGTAGGTGGAAATGCTCATTTTACGCCTGACATTTCAATAGTTTCGTCGTCTTCACGACTTCCCATCACAGAGCGTTGCGACGTCGTTGCCTCTCGGGGTTAGCAGCCCAGTGGGGAACAAACATTTTCATCTTCCAACTTAGTTGGCGCAGAAGAAATAACAAAACGAAGGAAAGCGACGTCACCGTCCTGTCTCAATAAAGCGGAACAATTGAAGGTACTATTGTACTTTTGGTACCCCACTTAATCTTGTTTAAAATAGGTCTACTAGGGGTAATCTGCCATGGGAAGAACGAATATCATAGTCGTTTATTGCGGAAATATCTTATAAGCCCGCTATATTAAGTTGGAATCGCCCAAGGCCTTGCGAAATAGCGGGCGCTGGTAAGAGACGCAGAGACTCCGCCCCCTACCAGCACGCATTCGCGGCCGTCTCGAGTGGGGGGGGGTTACCATAGTATGCCGTGGCGCGCAGGCGTAGCGACTAGATACTCGCAGCGAATTAAATGCAGTCTTATCTCCTCGTTTCGATTACAGATTCGGTCTTATTTTCTTCCGAATAGGGCAAGAGAGGGACCTCTAGGATGAAGGCAATTTATCACGGGTGCCCTAGTGGGCCCACACCCGGAGTCCCTTCCCCTGTCTAATTATGTGCTCTCCTCCGCGTGAGCGAAAGAGAACACACAACAGAGCTTTCAAGCCTTTTCGAGGCTTATGCCCTGGCTAACCTCTGCTGCAGGCAAGGAACGGCGAAGTAGTGCGCAGCGTTAGGAGGCGGAGTCTCTGCGTCTCTTATCAGCGCGCGCTTCTCGCAAGGCCTTAGGCAATTAGAGCTTAATATGACGGGCTTATAAGGCATTTCCGCAAAAAACGACTATGATACTCGTTATTCCCATGGCAGACTACCCCTAGTACACCTATTTTGAACAAGATTAAGTGGGGTACCAAAAGTACAATAGTACCCAATTGAATATCAGGTGACCAGGTTGACATGAACGGAGAAAAAAACTTAAAACGAGACGCAAGACATTCAAACGAAAATGCAAACGGAATCATAAAACCAAGCCGCATTCCTCTTTGGTACCGATTTCTTTGCAATGAAATTAAAACCGCATGAAACGCACGATTAAAACCGGCGTCCGTGACTGCACCACAAGCACGTATGGCGCATGGATTACGGTAGAACCAATGTAAACCGTCCGCTGCCTCCGTTCTTGTACTACCCCCCCCCCCCCACCCCTTGGTCCCCTTACTACCCCGCCCCTTAGCTCCCTTTACTACCGCCCCACCCCTTAGTCCCTCCTTATTCGCTGGCATGATATCTTCTTTCACCGGCTCTTCTACGTACGCTCCAACAAGCTTGTGATGCTGAGTTTTAGGTGCTCTGAGCCTTGCGTTGCTGTTCTTGTGTTATTTAATTGGGTGTGCTCAAACGCGTAAATAATTGCAAAAGAAACGGCACAATACGATGAACGTATAGGGACCAAAAACGCACAAATAATCGCAAAAGAGACGGCATAATACGATGAACGAATAGGAACTAAAAACGCATGAATAATTGCAAAAGAGACGGCATAATACGATGAATGAACAGTCGCGGTGGAGCAGAGAAACCGACATCTTCATGACTTTTAGCTTCCGTCGGTTGTTGCGAGTTTTGCACCACATCGCTAGTCCCTTGATGGCAATCGATACTCCAAAAATAAGATAAGAAACAGGTAAGGGACGAAAAAGTAATATGAGCGGAGACGATGAAATGCAATGCAATGCAAGCAGTGGGAAAAACGTCAGTTTCTCTGCTCCAAAGCCATTGACAAGTGCGTTTCAAGTATTCAATATCCCATGTGTTAAGTGCTGCCATCATACCAACTCCGCATCAAGTGCGTATCAACAGGATCTATCCCAGTCGGGGGGGGGGGGGGGGGGGGTCACAGCCAGAGAAGCGAATCAGTACCAAACAGGAACAGGAGAAGGTTGCCTCTTATGGCTAGAAGATTGCGAAGAAGCTTTCTCACGTAGGGCCGTTCAATGTGTTGCGCTTTTAGTTTGTTTCCAATTTCGCCGGAACATGGTGAGGTGCCCCTTCCTCCTAACTAGGATAGATCCTTTCGACCCAGATTTTACAGGCTGACTGATTTTGATGACAATTGGGGAACGTGAAAGTAGGGCACTGGCTTACTCAGGAAAAGAGAGATATGAAAAAGCAGTGGTGGTTTGCCTCCTGCAGAAGAAATCCATCATACAGATGCCACATGTGAGAATGAAACAAAGGCGCGGTCTGGAGCATATGGGGAGTGACGGTCGAAGGCGCTGGCTTCTGTGATTATCTCGGTTGATGCTAGCGAGGCTTTCGACTGCTGAAATAGCAGCTCACGTTGTTCTCGGACACTTTGAAAGGGCCGGCGTGTTGAATGCAATCCCAGTGGATGGCGTACTGTACCTGTGAGCATGAGGCTCACCGTACTCGTGTCGCCGACAGCAACGAACTTACGTGGATGGGTGCGACATGGTCTCGATAAAGGCCAGATTAAATGCATGGCCAGCTAGTGTCATAGCACTCTGCATATAAGACATAAAAGAAGCTAGGCTCTACAATTCCAATGAGCCTAGGCCTGACTGAATCTGAGTCTAGAAGGCCGGGTATGTCTAGGTCTATCAACTTTTGATAGAGGACGGTGGCTTCGTCACACCTTGACTCCTAAGGAATCGCCGTAAAGAGGTCTATAGTAGACTTCAAACACCCAGACCTTCTAAACTCGCATGATGTAATTAGGAAGAGCTTAAAAGAAGAAGGGCTTCTCTTCATTTATCGTAGTAAATGAAGAGAAGCCCTATCCATGAAGCACGTTCTCTGGAACGGAAGTGACCAGCACCAGCGGTCACTGTCACGCCATCTATGCATGACGTCTTTGATGCGAACTAATGCCATATGCGGGAGAGATGTCCTTGGCATTTCTGATTCTTCGAAGTGTATAAATCTTAAGATGGTAGAAAAGAAGAGCGAATCGAGACGAACCGCCGGAGGAGTAAAAATCGTCACTGACTGAATGAGAGACTGCCTCGAGCATCCAGTATTTCGAAAATGGATCGATTCGTTGCGGGAACTAGCGAATCGGGCGCGAAATTCAACCGTTACAGAAATCAGCTGGACTTCACGTTGGTCGTTGCGGGACCCCTATCCTATGGGAGCTTCCGGGCTATTCCAGAAACGATATTAATCAAATTATTCTTCGTGAATGTCACTCAAGAGGCTCGAAACTTCAGCCCTGGGAAAATCAATGTCGTTGAACACGAATCTTGAGTTAGTTTTTGCAGTATCGATTGCCATCAAGAGATACTAATCAAAACATCGATTGTTCGTGAATGTCACTCAAGAGGCTCGAAACTTCAGCCCTGGGAAAATCAATGTCGTTGAACACGAATCTTGAGTTAGTTTTTGCAGTATCGATTGCCATCAAGAGATATCGATCAAATTATCGATTTTTCGTCAATGTCACTCAAGAGGCTCGAAACTTCAGCCCTGGGAAAATCAGGGTCGCTGAACACGAATCCTGAGTTAGTTTTTGCAGTATCGATTGCCATCAAGAGATATCGATCAAATTATCGATTTTTCGTCAATGTCACTCAAGAGGCTCGAAACTTCAGCCCTGGGAAAATCAAGGTCGCTGAACACGAATCCTGAGTTAGTTTTGCAGTATCGATTGCTATCAAGAGATATTAATCAAAACATCGATTGTTCGTGAATGTCACTCAAGAGGCTCCAAACTTCAGCCATGGGGAAATCGAGGTCGCTGAACACGAATCTGAAATTCAATTTTTGATTTTTCGTCGCAATTTGTGTTTTCGCAGAGGATTCAACTGTATTTCGCAGAGGATTCAAGTGTATGACATGATGATAGACGTGGTCGCAGAGAATTCAAATGTGAAGTTAGATTTTGAAAATATCGACCAAGACCGGTCATACAATTGATTCGCCTCGACGAATTCCCCATAGAAAATGGATAGCTCGATCAACTTCTTTAATTTCAAACAAGAACTTCAGATTTGTGTTTAGCGATTTCGACTACCCCAAGGGCAGATGTTTCGGACCGCAGTCGATCGCCATGAGCAATACGCCATGCCCCCTACCAGTTGTGATGGACTGATGGAACCACGCGCGCGCACACACACACTACACTTCTATATATAGTATGATATTGAATGCGTTTCGGTGAGCTTCTCGACAGTGTGCTACCGAAAACAATCGTCACCGGAATGAACGGTGCTTACAAAAATCATCATTATGCCACATTCGAAAAAACCACGTATTCGAAATTCGAATATTATTCGAATTTTCGACCTTCGAATAATCGAATTCGAATAATTATTCGAAATTGTGAACCTCGAATAATCGAATTCGAATAATTATTCGAAATTGCGAACCTCGATTAATCGAATTCGAATAATTACTCGAAATTGCGAAACTCGAATAATCGAATTCGAATAATTATTCGAATTTGCGAAATTCGAATAATCAAATAATCGAAAATCGAATTCGAATAAATTATTCGAATAATTATTCGAATTCGATTATTCGAGCACAAGTATACAAGGCAGCTTAATTAGCTAGGAAGTTGTGAGTAAATCGTCGTGAAGAACCGTTAGCGTCCTGCTCACCTGCGCATTTGTAGGCCGTTATCTCCCTTCGTCTTTCCCCAGGGATCTACTGAAATTGGAAAAAATCGTGCCACACAAGGCTAACCTGCATATTCGCACTGCTGTAAATTTTTCCAATCATAAGCTACATTGCTGTGTTTTAGCGCTCTTCTAGAACATTTTGCTGCCTACAAAACACACAAGCTGCAACCGGAAAGGTTCACACATTACAGAGTTATTATGCTCAGAACACGTCCGCGCGTGCAATTTAGCACAACAACGGTCGATGTTCTCCTCGCTCTTACTCTCTCAGAATACAGTTTTCTCTACTCAATACAATAACATCATTCAATTCAGCGTGAAAAGCTCTATCGAACGGTACCAAGCATGGCCCATTTCGAAAACATCGGTTTTCAATGACGTCATCGTCCATCTGCCGCGGCCTCGAGCGGCCTCGTCCTCGATGCGAATCTGCCAAAAAATCGATGTTTCCAAAATCGGTCGAAATTGGTACCATTCGATAGCGCTTTTCATGCTGAACAGGAAGATGCCATTGCGAGTGTCGAACACTCAAATCTGGGCGAGTAAGAGCGCAAGAAACTCTAACCGCTATCTTCCGCCGCTTTAAACTGGCAGCTGAGGCGAAGGCAGTTTAGGAAGCTGAGGAGTTCTGAGCACGTCATAGTGAAGCATCTTAAGTTTTCTGTTTGTCTGCGAATTTCAATGCCATTTGCTCGCCGGATCTTCCCGCAGTGGTCCACCAGTTGTCGAACCCACTCGAAGTCGGAAAAAAATGCGTCACACAAGCCTCACCTGCATTTTCGCACCCTTGAAACGCTGCCTCTACCTAAGCTACACCGTTGTACTTTAGTCTGCTACTATAACGTTTTACTGCCTACAAGACCCGTGAGTTGCAGCCGAAACGATTTGAACTCGGAAGAGTTATTGCGCTCCGAACACGCCCGCGCGTGCAATTTGCAAGCGGTCCCCCTCCCTTGATTGAAAGATTCGATTTATATGCATTGTTCACGGCGCATTCTAAAGGCTAGCTGGACAGCATTAGAGGAATTCCTTAGTAGGGAAATTTATGATAGAATTCTCCAAACGCTCACTCTACCAGTTGTCGAACCCACTCGATTGATAGGTTCATCTCTATACGCATTGCACACGGTGTGTGCAATGCGTATAGAGAAAAATCATAAATCTCGCCGGGACGGAACGAAGCAATTCCCGAGGCGTGGTGCGTCTGGAAATTTCTGATAAATTTCTCTAAACGTTTCGAAATATTTATGAAGGCTTTACATTTTCCAGTAAGGGAAGATAGAAACCCAGTGGACATGCATCCGCCCATTCGATTGATAGGTTCGATTCTATATGCACTGTGCACGGCGCACTCTCGGAACATTCCAGGCATGACAGAGCGCTGACAACGCACGCCGTGCTTGAGATACTCCGAAAACCCTGTACGTCACATGCACGTCCTGGAAAATAAGGTGCTCCAATCGCAAAAGCCTGCTGTAGTTATTTTTTTTAGGCCACCCACAGCGAAAACGCGGCGGCCTGGTAAAGTTTTATACGTGGTTTTGTAGATCTCGAGGAGACGAATCGAAAGGTACCAACTGTTTCTGAAACCACTTAAAATTAAAGGAGTTATGAGCATGCGACAGTTTCCGACGGACTTTTCCGTCGCAAACCGTCTTTTCGACCGCGCGACGCGGGCGGTATTGTAGAAGCTTACAATGGCTCCGGTATGTCGTGTCCAATTCAAATGTCTCGAAAACTTTTCGTTTGTTCCTCAGAAGCAGCACTTTACAACACGCAAGTACTCCTTTGAGAAAAATTCGTATTTCAGAAAACAAGGAAATTGAATGCTCCTACAAGCCCTTTGATCCTACTATGTGTAAGTTCTCCACCTCATTTCTACGATGTGGGGTTTATGAGCTGCCTGTCCATAAAAACCTCGTGTTTAACTAGGAAGGGATCCGTTATGTATTGCTTCCACGTTTTCTTCTGGCCTGTCGTCTACCATGCCTATCATGCAGCCAGATTTTTCATTCGAATTCGAATATTCGAAAAAAGGAGTTTTCTGAATGTGTTCGAATTCGAGTGTTCAAGAAATCGCATTCTTCGAACATATTTGGATTCGAATATTCATGAAAACCACGTTTTTCAAATATATCCGATTTCGCTTGCTCGAAAATTTCAGGTATTCGAAACCATTAGAATATTCGAAATTTTTGCAAGAGCATAAGTATAAAATGAATAAATAGGGAGAACAGCTTACCGCAGCAAACTCCAAAAAAGGTTCAGATATAGAAATCTCTTCTATGGAAATCCGATACTATGGTAAAAGTAGCAGAAACGCGTCGTAGCTCGGGAACCGAATCCTCGACGTCACAATCATGAACCATTGCCTCTACTAGTGCGTCACTCAGTCCGAAAGTTATGTAAAAAATTTAAATTGTGTTTGTATTACGTTTTAAAAATAAAGATTTGCCGCCGGCAGATTTGGAGTCAATGAGAGGTTTTCAATTTTTTAAAGACAAGTGCTCCGACACGCCTAACGACGTGTCTCGCACTTGCGCGCTTCGCGCGTCTTTGCAGAATCACTGATCAATGGAAAATAGGTTTTGTAAAACATGAAATTCGCTAACATCTAGGACCTGGTGCGTACTTTATCGGCATCAAGCCGTTCACCGCCTCGGCTCCTTTATCATAGATTTTCTTTCCGGACCGGCCATTAACTTCACTGGTTTGTGCTGCGCAGTACTTCTGTCCCTCAGGTTGCTCCTCCGCAACCGTTCTCATTCTCAAGAGCTAGCGTTCCCAGATGTCGTTGACATGTCTTCCGAAGCCAGGTTCCCCCTCACTCGTTTCTTCTTAGGATTGAATTGCTGGTCCGCCTTTACTGGTTTTCCCTCCCCCTCTTTAGTCATCCACCCTCCTGGTCCAAACTCCTGCCCACTTCTTTGTATCACTATTGATGCTCGACGCTTGTTGAGCGATGTAGGGGGCCGTCTTCTGGATTCAGAAGCTCAAAAGATCCGTCTTCCGAATCCAGAAGCTCGGAAGCGTTCGCGATCGCCGCTGTGTCGAGCATGAAGAGGCCATGCATAAGACATGGCAGATTCCTTGTTCTCCGTATGAATTCCCTTACGGCTCCCTTCTTGTTGGTTCCCCTTTCTGGTCCCCCCTTCATGCCCCTTCTTACAGGTAGATTCCCCCCCCCCGTGGATCTTCCTTACTACTCTAGCCCAATTAAGTAGCCTTCCCACGCCCACGACACGACGACGGCGAGGGAACGCCCGTTGCGCGACATCGGTATCACATCTTCTAAATCCAGTCTACCTTGCTGGTAGTGGATCCCCTTCCTGATCCTCCTTACTGCCCCTCCCCCTTATTGGTAACTCCCTATTGGTCCCTCCTTAATGCCTAAACCCTTCTTGGTGCCACCTCCTGGCCTGCTTCATTGTTCCACCTATCGACCCCCCACCATCCTGATGCCTCCTCCAGGTCGCTTCCTCCTGATCGCTGTGGTTCTCCACCCTCGAAGTCTCCCTTCCACTCTTATCCCTTTAGTGATCTTCTCATGCTAATGGCACGAAGTCGGCTTTTGAATCTGTACACTCAGAAACGCCCGAGGTGCTGTTGTGTTAACAAGTGAAGGGCTGCGCTTCCCATGCTACAGCAACATCCCACCTTCAATAGCAAATTTTGCCGGCGGTGTAGATGACGAGGCGTATCTCGCTTAGGTTAGATCACTTAAACGTCATCGACTCAATTATATAGTAGACATCAATTCAATTATCAATTATATGGTAGATAGATCGCTCATCGTAGGGCGACGATGTCTCCTCTTCTGACTTCAGACGCTTTTTACGTGACGTAGGGGACCCGGCTTCTGGAAGCAGGCGCTCAGAAACGCGCGCAGACGCCGTTGTGTCAAGCAGGAGGAGGTTGCACTTCCTCTGCTGCAGCAGCATCTCATGTTCAATTCTGAATGCGATTGCTTGTCGAAGGACGACTATGTCTCCTCTTCTGACTTCCGACGCCTATTACGTGACGTAGGGAGCCCGGCTTCTTGATTCAGGCTCTCAGAAACGCGCGCAGACCCCGTTGTGTCAAGCAGGAAAAGGCTGCGCGTCCTCTGCTGCAACAACATCCCATGTTGAACGGCAAAACGTTGCCCGCGCCACGTATGCAGAGGCGTCCCTCGCGCGGGTAAAGTTTTCCGCTCAACATGGAATAATGCTGAGTTCTGTGAATGCGACCGGTCGTCGTACGACGACGGTGTGACTTCTGCTTCCTTTCTTGTCGCCTCTTCTGACTGCTTGCGGTTGTGGTGCGACGAAGGGGACCCGTCTTCTTGATTCAGGCGCTCAGAAACGCGCGCAGACGCCGTTGTGTCAAGCAGGAAAAGGCTGCGCGTCCTCTGCTGCAACAACATCCCATGTTGAACGGCAAACGTTGCCCGCGCCACGTATGCAGAGGCGTACCTCGCGCGGGTAAAGTTTTCCGCTCAACATGGGATAATGCTGAGTTCTGTGAATGCGACCGGTCGTCGTACGACGACGGTGTGACTTCTGCTTCCTTTCTTGTCGCCTCTTCTGACTCCATGCGGTTGTGGTGCGACGAAGGGGGCCCGTCTTCTTGATTCAGGCGCTCAGAAACGCGCGGAGACGCCATTGTGTCAAGCAGCAGGAGGCTGCGCGTCCTCTGCTGCAACAACATGTTGAACAGCAAACGTTGCCCGCGCCACGTACGCAGAGGTGTCGCAAGGGGTTCCACGAGATTGCACACGATTTCATGAGGCGTATCTCAGGCAGGTTTCTAAGCTGCGTGAGATACGCCTCATCGTCTGCAGGGCGGGCAGCTAACTCAATTATATAGTGGTAGATTTCTTCCAGGAAGTCACGATAGTTTTCTGCCTAAATAGACACGACAGTTCTTTACCTAAACGAGCATTATCTACGTCCAAAGTTGCACTCTATAAAATTTGAAGTGTCAATTACCATGGAAAATTAAGCGGTTTCCCTACAAGATTTTTGAAGCGCTCTTCGAATCGATGACGGCATGGCAATCGCAGGATGGACCTGTCACGGAATTAATTTTCTCTCTTATGCAGGAAACAGCATCAGGAAGTAACGATGCTCTGTATGAACAGACGCTCCGATTTGTATCATTTGCCGAAAATTTTCCACACCGTTAATCACATGGAAGCCGCTATTTTTACAACCTGCTTTTCAAAGCGTAGAGTCAACACTTCTCATAGTTTTCAAAGCTTTGTGAAAATTTCAAATATTCCAACAAATCTCCGAAATACGGTAGGTTACGTGCGGCCACTGCGTTCTCCGATATCATCGATCGCAACTGAAGGATGGACTTCACGCGGCAAAAAATTGCTACCTTCTGAAGGAAGAGCATCAGAGAGTGAAAATTGTGCCATCTTAGAGTTCAAGATGTGATTAATATACAATAAAAAACTAAGCTTTTTCACAGTGATCTCCGATATAATTGGGGAGGATCGATTTGCAAATTCTAATGTTTCATGAAAAATAATTTTTTACCTGAAACAGATCACGCACACAGTGGAAACCTTGTCACAAAAATTTATAAGCCTTGTTCAACGCACAGTGTATAAATCATGGTTTTCTGAAACGAATAGATTGGATCGACGTCATTGGTGCGACAAAATTGGACGTTATTGGACGTTCACAAAAGTTATTACAACTCGGTAAGTTTTTGAAAATTTGAAAAGCCAATAGTTTTTTGAAAACTAGAGGAAAAGAGGAAAAGAGCTTTCATACAGTATAAAAATTGGGATCTATCCTAGTCCGGGGGCCAAATAACTAAAGCGTATGTAAAAAATCATCGACTTGGGACTTACCGAGCGACTCCTACAGAGCACGACAGAACCCAAACCAGAAGAATTCACGAGCAAAAAAAGAACAACGAAAAAAATGAATGTTTTCGCCGCGGTTGTAAGCGAGTGAATTTATGTGCCCTCCTCACCATGTTATCCCTGGTTCTAACATGTCAAGCGGTGGTCAGCACGCGGCACGACTCCATTACGTCGCTCTTTGCCCGCCGATACGGTTGTCAAACCGCGGCGACTTTATTTGTTGTTTATCCGTTCTTTTTTTCTTTGTTTAAGGTTCTATCGTGCTCTGTAGGAGTTGCTCGGTAAATCCCAAGTCGATTTTTTACATACGCTTTAGTTATATGGCCCCCGGACTAGGATAGATCCAAAAATTGTTTTTTAATAAAAAGGTCTTCGGGGCGGAGGTCTTCGATTTTTGAGCGAAAAAGATTGAAGTATTTTGTATGATTATTTATATTTCCATGAGTTTTTTGAAATTTAGAAAAGCCAAGAGCTTTTTGAAAGCTAGAGAAAGAGCGCTTCCGAACAATGTTGGAATTAGTTTCCAACAGGGAGGGCTTCATAAGGGGCGGTGGTGGTTCAGTTTCTGGTCCGCTGCAGAAATATGTGCCAAAAATCGAACCACCCCCCGCCCCGTATTAAGACCCCTCTCTGAAAATTGGTTTCCATATGGTTAGGAAGCATCTTTTCTCTATTTTTCAAAAAGCTATTGGCATTCTTGAATTTCAAGAAATGAACCAAATTATGATCAATTTTATAAAGAACTGCTCGTTGACTGTGCTCGATTCTGCACCGACAACATTGGAGGGATTTCACAAAGTTGGTCATAACTCGGTTCGTTTTTCGAATTTCAAAAAACCCAATAGCTTTTTGAAAAATGACAAAATTTGATCAGTTGACCAGAAATCGAACCCCGTCTCTCCCTGTCCTAATACGTGAAAGAATCGACCCCCCCCCACCCCATACGGGGGCGGGGGTTCGATTTTTGGCAAGTATTTCTGCAACCGTGGACCAGAAATCGAACCCCCCACCGCCCCCTATGAAGACCTCCCTGATAAAAACTATGTAATTCCTATATGGTTCGAAAGCGCTCTTTCTCTACTTTTCAAAAAGCTATTGGCCTTTCCAAATCTCAAAAAAAAAACTTACCGAAATATAAAATCACTTCAATTTTTTCGCTCAAAAATCGAATACCTCCGCTCCATATGAAGACATCTTTATTGATAAACAATTTTTAAACTCTTTGAAAGCACTTTTCCTCTATTTTTTAAAAAGCCATTGGCTTCATCAAGTTTCCAAAAACTTACCGAGTTATTATCATTTTTGTGAATGTCCACTTTTGCCGCTCCAATGACGCCGGTGCCATATCTGCCAGGGATCGATCCAATCAATTCGTTTCAGAAAACCATGATTTCTACGCCGTGTAAGGGCTGAATTTCATTTGCGGCAAAATTTTAACTGTGTATTGTATTATTTTAACTGTGATTGCCTCCTTCAGGTAAAAAATTTATTTTTCATGAAACATGAGAAATTGGAATTCGATTCTCCCTAATTATATCAAAGATCGCTGCTAAGAAGCTCAGTTTTGATTGTATATTAATCACATATTAGACTTTAAGATGGCACAATTTTCACTCTCTTATGCTCTTCCTTCAGATGGTAGAAATTTTGGCCCGAGAAGTCCATCCTTCAGGTGAGCCTCTATCATCGATTCAAAAAGTGTCTCAAAAATTTTGTGGAGAGAGTACTTAACTCAGCTTTAGCAATTAACACTCAGCATTTTAGAGTACAATTTCGAATGCAGATGTTGCTCCTTCAGGTACAAGAATGTGTCGTGTCCATGAGGTCCTCAAAGAGCCTGAAAAATTGAACTCGTTGTGATTAATTCGACAACTGCTCGCAAAACTGACTTATTTTCAACTGTAAACAATCCAAAAAATCTCATGTAAAGCTGTTGAGCCAAGATTGGTATACTCCTTTATTCGGCTTACGTTTCGGCGTAACCGCCTTCTTCAGAGCCTGGTGAAGACAAAAGGAGTTGGAAAAATTACCCGCCCAAGGATCATTTCAAGTTACATGAGCTCCAGGAGCAAGTGATGGAATGAGACGAAAGGGGGAGTAAGGCAACCCAACTGACCTTATAAGATAGCAGAGAGACTGCTAAGTCACCCTCGGATGGAGAAAGACGTGGATGAATGAGACTCTCCCTTCGGGTCCCATCCTCAGCGACTTTCTGGTTGGCGCCCTCCTGGGTGAAGCCCACAGAGGTCGGCAAATGGAGCCAGCTCCTGAATAACGGCCACCCGCTCCTCTTTCCTGTTGATTGTGGGGTTCTTGAACGCTATCCACAACGCCTCCAGGGTCTTCCGCGCTGCAATATCGGATTCGCGTGCTAAGATCGTCACCTCCACCCCAATCGTCGTGCCATTATGGATTCGGAGTCTGTGCTCCCCCAATGGAGTAGAGACCTTGCACTTATTCAACCCATCAGCTTGCTCTTTCACCCTGACCCAAAGAGGTCTGCCCGTCTCGCCGATGTATTCTTCCCTGCATTCGGTGCAGGTAATGAGATACACCGTACCAAACACTCTACAATCACCTTCCTTACCGTACGGGCAGACCATGCAGGACGGCGTTGTGCAGGTGTTATCATAGAGACGGTTCCTAACAAGTCGAGCCTTGAGGTTAGCCGGGGGAATGTCAATAACCCTTACAAGGTCATCTAATTCCGCCCTGCGAACACAGTCCCGTACTTGAGTGCTTAGTGCATCCGTGATAAAGGGCACCGAGAAGGGAACTTTGTTACGTTCTTCTTGAGCAGAGTGTATTGATGCTGCTGGTGGTCGACGACCTCTTCTAGGCATGTTTTCAGCCACATATCCGTTTGATAACGCAATGTGGGATGCCAGTGCCATTGACGAGGACTTCAAGTCGTCGTTGGAAGATACCAAGGCAGCAGTACGGAACATGCTCCGAACAGTAGCCCTTTTAGTATAGCGTGGATGCGCTGAACGGAAGTGCACGATGATGTTCTTGTTACTGGGCTTCCGATACCACCTGGTTTGGAAGGTGCTCTGAGAGAGACGAACTTCTGCGTTGAGGAACGGCAACCACTTATTTGTCGGTTTCTCCCTTGTTAGCTTAATGTGCTCCGCTTGTTGATTGAGCAAATCGAAACAGGTGTCCATTTCGTTTTGCGTGGGGCACACGATGAAGCAGTCGTCTATATACCGGCAATACAGTAAGGGTCTGCGCTCCAGCACGGGTCTTTCTGAAGCGGTGCCTGCAGCACAGTGTAATTCCTCGTTTCATCCACGAAAAGCGATTGCACGAGGTATGCGGCCGCACGGAGGAGGACAGGCAGATTAAGAAGATCGAGCTTCGTATTTTGTGCATGGCTATCAGAAGCAAGCAGAATCATCTTTATAGCTTGCTTAACAAATGCAGGTCGAAAGAGATGTCTTGCGAACGTTTTCTGCCTACCGCTCTTTGGAATAGAATCGTGGGTGAGTCAAGGGGGTTTGTAATCTTATTCGCTCTAGAATTAAAGTGAAGTTGCAGCGAAAGTTTCAGGAGTTGGTGAGTGGAATAAGCAATCGTGGACGCAGCAACCCTTCTGCCCATACCACCAATTATCCCCCCGGTCATGGAGAAATACTGGATGTCGAGCGCTCCGAGAGGGTAACTGTCTTAGGCGATGTCTTTCTATCGCGTGAGGCACTTGCAGCACTGGAAATGGGCCCCAGTTTCTCTCCTTCTCAATGTCTGTCGCATGGGGTAGCACGTAAATTTGTCGGCAGCCTACAGAGGCTACGGGATCAACTGCGCTGCAGGGTAAATATCGAAGCGCAAGGCAACCAGCCAGGTACCGGAAGCATTGCGGCGATTCCACCTCCACCTTTTCCCAGTTCCTTTCTTCGTGCGCAGGAGCCTAACTGGGTGATCGATCGGAAATTTCGCGTTTTAGCTACATCCCTGCTTACGGTTATACAGAGAAACATGACCATGCGGACACCTTTAAATTTAACAAATGAACAGCGCAGGGGCTTGAGGGAAATCAGAGATCT
>OX375870.1:3251077-3309193 GCA_947359475.1 Heligmosomoides polygyrus bakeri | reverse complement strand
ATTTTTGGCACGTATTTCTGCAACAATTCGAACCCCCCCCCCGCCCCCTATGAAGACCTCCCTGTTGAAAGGTAGTTTCTATACGATTCGAAAGAGCATTTTCTCTAGGCTTTCAAAAAATGAACCGAGTTATGATCAATTTTGTGAAATCACTCCAATGACTCCGGTGATGGGCCGACCAACTGCTCTGGTCACAGTTTCACAAAAAATGTCATAGCTCTGTTCAATTTTTGGAATTCAAAAATCCCAATTGCTTTTCGAAAACTAGAGGAAATGCGCTTTCGAACCATGTAGGAATTAGTTTTTCAACAGGGCGGTCTCCATAGGGGGCGGGGGGTTCGATTTCTGGTCGATTTTCCGGCAAAAATCGACCAGAAATCGAACCCCCCCCCCCCGCCCCCTATGAAGACCTCCCTGTTGAAAAACGATTTATGCATGGTCACTTAGCATATTTTCCTCTATTTTTCAAAAAGCAATTGGGATTTTTGAATTTCGAAAAAGAACCGAGTTATGATCAAATTTGTGAAATCACTCCAGCATCGACGGTGCAGAGTCTGCGAGCAGTTCTTCGCAAATTTGATCATAACTCGATTCGTTTTTCGAAATTCAAAAATCCCAATTGCTTTTTGAAAAATAGAGGAAAGATGCTTTCTAACTATACAAGAACCAGATTTCAAAAAAGGGGTCTTCATACGGGGCGGGGGGGGGGGGTTCGATTTTTGGCACGTATTTCTGCAACAATGGACCAGAATTCGAACCCCACCGCCCTCTATGAAGACCTCCCTGTTGAAAACTAATTCCTACATGGTTCGAAAGCGCATTTCCTTTAGTTTTCAAATCGCTATTAAGTCTTTTAAAATTCGAAAAAACTTACCGGGATATAATTGTTTATACAAAATCACTTCAATTTTTTTCGCTCAAAAATCGAAGGCCTCCGCCCCGTATGAAGATCTAGTTTTTTGAAAACCGATTTTCACACCGTATGACAAACCTTTCTTTGTAGTTTCTAAAAAGCCATCGGCTTTTTAAAATTGTGGAAAACTTACCGAGTTATAGTCATTTTTATGAACGTCGAATTTCGTCGCTCCCATGACGTCGGTGCGATATCGACCAGTGGTCGATCCAGTCTGTTCGTTTCAGAAAACCATGATTTTTACAGTGTGCATTAAACAAGAATTGAAACTTTTTGTGGCAAAATTTCAACTGTGTGGGTGATCTGCTTCAGGTAAAAATTAATTAATTTTTCTTGAAAAGCGAAAATTTTAAATGCAATCAGCCCTAATTATATCGGAGATCGCTGCGAAGAAGCTTAGTTTATGATTGTATATTAATCACATCTTGAACTCTAAGATGGTACAGTTTTCGCTGTCTGATGCTCTTCCTCCAGAAGGTAGAAATTTTTTTGCCGCAAGAAGTCCGTCCTTCAGAGGCGATCGGTGATATCGGAGAGCGCAATGGCTCCACGTAACCTACCATATTTCGGAGTTTGTGCGACATCTCTGAAAAATTCACAAAACTTTTAAAACTGTAAGAGGTGTGGGTTCTACGCTTTAAAAAGCAGCTTGTAAGAATAGCGGCTTCCATGTGAATGACGGTGTCGAATTTTTTCAGCAAATGATACAAATCGGAGCGTCTGTTTATACAGAACAGAATGTTTATGTCTCACAAAAACACGTTTTATTCCCTTGTGTCAACCGGTGAATTAAAACCTTTATTGGGTACAACCTTTATTGGTTACAACTTCACTTTCTGATGCTGTTTCCAGCAGAAGAGAGAAAATTAGCTCCGTGACAAGTCCATCCTCGGTTGCCATTCGGTCATCGCTTCGAAGAGTGCTTCCAAAAATCTTGTAGGAAAAGCACTTAATTTTCCTTAGCAATTGACACTTCAAATTTTATAACGGCAATTTAGGATGTAGATGTCGCTCGTTCAGGTAGAAAACTGTCGCGTCCGTGACTTCCTGAAAAAAAAAAACTGAAAAAGTGGAAACTTCTCATTGACTCTAAATCTGGGTGCAGAAAATCTTTATTTTTAACAAGTAATACAATCTTTATTTGAAACTTGTTATATTAATTTTTACAACTTCGCGGGACGAAGGAGAGACTCCACACCTTCGTAAGCATTCCTGGAAAAAACAACTTATTAAGAATTAAAAAAAATATCACCATGAAACCTGAAGAATAAGAGAGAATCCTCTGCCAAAACCGGAAGAGCACGACCCCCCCCCCCCCCTCCAGACGAGGCCACAGTACGACCCCCCTTCGATTCCCGAACCTCAAGCTTGACCCTGGTCGAAACCCTTCCCTAGTTAATGAGAATGGTTACCTAAATACGTTGCATAGTAGAAGCTCTTTTTTTAACTGAATATTTGAGTAATTTAGCTCTTTCCTAAAAAAAAAAATTCGAACAACTCATCCAAGTTTGAAAAAATCCCAGTGAACCAACCAGCTAAAGATAACTCAGGAACCAAAGAATTAAATTAAGAAATGCAATAAATACACAGAAAAAGTAGGCAGCCTTGATGAAATTCGCTAGAGAAGACCTTATACAATTTTAGTTTCTATGCCAATTTATTGCTAGGATAGTGTAAGATTTTATAACCACGTGTTAACAGATTCAGATTCAGCATACGCACGTAGCGCAATTGGCGGATGCGCCGCTCTTGCACGGACCAAGTATCGATTTCAGCTTCGTTTCGCGTTCTGTCCAATCAAGTCTTTTCTTCTTTCCTTCTCGGTATCAACTGATACTAGACTACTTACAAAATGAAGAAACTCTGCCTTTTTCATTGGCTGCCTCCTTGAAACATTTCCATGACCCTGATGCAGTAGAAAATCCTTCTATTCATGACATGAAAGAAGAACCACGCTTGACGCATCCCAAATTTGTAGTTGATTATTGCCGTCCTCAGTCATTTCAGTCATTTTTTTATTATTTTGGAAAATTTTGGTCAAAAAAAGTTGGACAATTATAACAGAAAGGATAAGAAAAGTCTGTTCATAAACGCTATCTGTTCTCTCTTCGATGCGTTATGTATTTGGATTGAGGAAAGTCTAGTCCCGTGTCCCTTCCTTTGTTCGAGAAGCCGTAGCCCTTTAGCAATACAGATTCAATCAGCTGCATAGTTTCTGTCACTGTGCAAAATAAGAGCCCAACAATCCGACAGCTCTTCCACTCCTTTGGCCCAGCACTTCTACGGTTGCGGGTCAAAAAACTGAGCGATCTCAATTTCGAATTCCTGCTGATTGCTGAATTTCATGTTGCGAAAATGATGCCTAAAAGCACAAAATAGAAGGTAGCCAGAAGAAGCTTTGTTGGGAGAATAAAAGGGTTGGAATAAGGTTTTCCATTCAAGCTCGCCAAGAATTTAATTCTTTATCTTTTTTAATTGTAAAACTATGCATTTTGAAGCATTTCTTTACAAGTAGATACCTCTTTTAAAGTATCTTCCGCTTAGGTTGATTCGACATAGAACTAACAAGGAAAGGTTCCCAACTCATGGTGAGCTTTTGCGATGCTATTTTGACAGGATGCAGGGCCCTGTGAGCGGAGTCCAGAATAACAATTAGGTTTCGCTGAACGCTTTTTTGGAGACCTGAAAAAGAGGTGTGAAGACGTGTGCGCAACACTCATCAACCCCTCTGACACCCCACGCGATGTATCTCGGTGGCGTGGTCGGTAGGGGTGCCGCCTCGTAGGAGCACACCGGTGTGCTTTTCAGTTCGAGTCCGAGTGCTGCCAACATTTTTGCACGTATTGGTTTGTTGTTATTACGCTTTTCTATGATCACAGGAGACAATTTTAGACCATCAATCCTTACAACAAACCAAGGCTGTCTATTTGCGCCTTCATTTGTGCTAGTTTTTGAACTATTCATATCTGCACCATATCATTTCTCTGGGAATAAAAAGTCCATTATATTACTAAATCAAAAGTCTTATATTTATCATTTCCCCTTTAGTCAACAGCTATGTATAGGACTATGAAGCAAGTAAAACACAAGCGCTTGTCACACCACGAGCATCCTACAAAAGCCAGTGGGGAACAATCTTCTCCCTGGCGAGAAATGACCATTTCTTCTTCGTTGAACGCGTAATCCGTGGGTGTAGAGAAGGGCCCTTGGTGAACATCAACGTAACCAGCTGCCATCCACGCATATGACAGACACGGCCGAAACACCGGAGCGCAGAAATGTCGGTAGGTCTGGCTTATAATCTGCAAAAAAAAATCACGGGTGGTACCCTTTTTGTAATATTTTATACCAGTTACCTACTTTCAATATAAGGGTATTTGTGTGCAATTACGTTATAATTGGTGATACGGTATGATATGGCGGGGTACAGATTATACTTATGCTCTCGCAAAAATTTCGAGTATTCGAATGGTTTTAGAAACCGAAAATTTTCGAGCATTCGGAGTCGGATGTATTCGAAAAACGCGATTTTTTGAAGGTTCGAATTCGAATACATTCAAAAAACGCGATTTTTCTAGATATTCGAATTCGAATTCGAATGAAAATCATTCGAAGACCAAATCGAGTAGGTCATTCGAGCATAAGTGTAGTACAGATATGAATAGTTGAAAAACTAGCACATATGAAGGTACAAATAGACAGCCTTGGGTTGTTGTAAGCATTGCTGATTTGAAATTGGCTCCTGTGATCATGAGAAAGCACAACAACAATAAACTAATACGTGCAAAAGTATCGGCAGTACTCGGACTCGAACTGAAAAGCCAACCGGTATGCTCCTATGAGGCGGCACTCCTACCGACTGCGCTACCGAGGCACATGCCGTGGGATGTCGTAGAGGTTGATGAGTGTTGCGCCACACGTCTTCACACCTCTTTTTAATGTCTTTAAAAAAGCAGAAACTGACTGTGGTTCTGGACTCCGCTCACAGGGCCCTACATCCTGTCAAAATAGCATCGCAAAAGCTCGCCATGAGTTGGGAACGTGTCCTTGTAAGAACAGCAGCAAGGATGAATCTCCTGCGCTTATATCATCCATCCCAACTTTAGAAACAACGAAGCGGACGAGAAAAAAAAGTGAAACTGGCGAAATAAATCGGCCTCGGCCCGAGAGAATCCAACTTCGGACATATTGCTCGGGCGTGTAACTCAATACCAGTGGGAAAGCTGCATACACACGCACGGCTCAGGCAAGCCAAATCCGTTCCAGCGGCTTTAATAGAATTCATTTATCCGGTATTTATCAGACATTAGCATGGCCATGCATTACAGTACGTACCAGCCCTATCTTTTATCCATTCGGCGCAAAACTGCTTTTGCGTCGTTTTGGGACAGAAAGCACCGCGTAGTAGCAAGCGTCGTTTAGTAATGCTTCAAAAGCAACCATTTTTGAAAAAAATGTCGTACTTGCAATGGTGATAGGATTTCCCATGCGAAGATGTACAAACTAAGCAGCCAATTTCGAGAAGAAAATCGTGGGAACTGGTGGTTACTGTATCGGCCCAAGGAGTGCGATGGGTTTACGACCTCGCCCTGCTTCCTCGAGATAATTGCCCCCTGAAGACGTTTTTGCTTTGGGAGCAGTCTGGTGGAAGATTGTACAGGTGAGCAAGCTCACATAAATAATTAATAGACCCGAATATGTGCAAAACAGGTTCAGGAGTGAACTTTGGATAAGAGTTCACGGATATGAATGTGTACATACATCACTACATAATTTGTACTCCCTCACCATCCCTTCGAAATAAAAATTTCAATCTGAACACTTTTACACATCGTAGAACAATGAAGGATCTAATATGATCTACGATTTATTTATTTTCATCTATTTATTTTTATTTATTCTTTTATTCTGGACGTAGCTCTGGGTCTACGAGAGAATGCGAGTTTTGAATAGCTTGAATAAGTTGTCTACATGCACGAAAATTCTCCTCTTTAACAAATGTTATATCGTGAAATACAAATCTTAGTTCACAAGAGATATTAAGACGCAAACCAAGCCAACTACATATAAAAGAGTTAGACTGCTTGTGTGTATGTGTGCTAGGCTATTCGATCAATAAAGATCGATATTGATTGATTGTTCCCGTAGTTAGACGTTCGACATAGACTGGACTCGCATTGTTGCATAGGCAACAATTAAGAGAATTCAATGGATCGAAAAATATTACACTAATACATTATTATACACACGACGTTATCGATCTGGCGCCTACTATATCGATCGACTATCGATTTTTGACAAGGCAGGACCCTCTGAAGTTTGAATAGCACGACTATGGCGCACAATGAACAAGATTCACAAGAAAATAAGCAACATCGATATGCTCACCCTTATCGATCGATCGACTGGTGGAACTAAATCGCGAATTATGCCGGCTAGTGTCATCCTTTGGTAGTGGATGGTTATCAACATAAGGGTTGGCATTCGGTGAACTGAGCGAACGAAATTACAATTAGTGAACGATGAAGATGGGTTGAAAATTATTGATCGGTTTTATCGATTTTTGCCAAAAACACACGATGAGAATTGTGTGGGTATGGTGCCCAAACTAGAGTACAATCATGATTCCTTTGCTACGATTTAGGAAGCAGAAAACGCTCAGTATAATGAAGAACGAGCAGCTTCCTTATCTGAATACATGCAGTAGCTAGGCTGTCCTAAATGCCACACAAAAGGTCCTAGAGGGAACTAAGTCAGGAGCGCCTTCACTCTCAGCCAGCTTCGTGCCGAACACTTAAGTGAGGAACAGGTTGAGAATGGGGACAAGAATGAGCAGGTCTACTACGTCTCCAACTTGCAGGTTAGGTTAGTAACAAATTTCGGATCTATCCTAGTCCGGGGGGACCACATAACTAAAAAGTATTATATGTATCAAATCCATTTCAGACTTACCGAGCGGCTCCTACAGAACAACGTCTAAACCTATACAAGAAAAGTCGCAAATAAAAAACGAAAAAATCACATTTGTTGCGGTTGTAAGCAGGCAAAGTTGTGTGCCCTCCTCACCTTGTTAGACCTTGGTTATAACATGTCAGCCGGCGGTCAGCACGCGGCATGGCTCCATTGCCTCGCTTTTTGCCCGCCGAGACGGTTGTAAACCGCGGCGATTTTTTATTTTTATGTTTGTTCATTCGCTTTTTAGTTATTTTTTAGGTTCCACTTCGTCCTCTAGGAGCCGCTCGGTAAGTTCATTTTGTTACCTATTTTTTTTAGTTATGTGGCACCCCGGACTAGGATAGATCCCAAATTTCTTATTTTAGAAGTCTCCTTGCCACTGTTTGTTTTCAGAATCTTGATGATTTTTTTTCGTTTAGCAATTCTGTTGATGATAGATGGACTGTTATTATTTGTTGTGAAGATAAAGACAGCCATATAATTGTCATGTAGATGGAGTCGAAATTAATCAACAAAGAAAAACATTTGGCTTTTTACATACTAAAATGCAGTGAAACTGAATGCAGCTAATGGAAATTTTATTTAACGAATTTACCGATTTTACCGATTTTACCGCAAAAATTTTTCGTCGTTAAAAATTTACCGAAAAAAAAAGTTTAACGCACACCCCTGGTGTGGATGCGGACGTATGACTCATCCAGCTGACGCCCTGCCATCCGCCATTGGTCGGGCGTCCGCCTAAGTGCGAATCAATTGGACCAACGGTCATGTCTCACAGTAAGCGAACAGTATGACCAATCGATATCGACAGATGCTGCACATTTCTAACCAGAACTGCTTGCTTGCGATGTGAATCCCATGAATAAATTGTGCAGTTTTTCAGAGCGAATTTCATAGCAGCTTTTCAGCTAGGCAGGCTAGAGAGCGTCAGATGAGCAATCTATGCAATACGTGCAAACATCTGATCGCCTTTAAATCACGCATGAAACAAAGCCAGAAAGGAACAGGACAGAGGGTAGTGGAATACCACATAGCTGCTTTTCTACTTGTTACCCTCTGCCAAGGTATTTGTGCAGCTGTCGCCAGCGGCACATGCCACTGTCAGAGCCGGCGATAAATCTGTCAAGAGTGACTGCAACACCAATACATACACTGGTTAGAGCTATGCTTCTTTCGACTGGAACGTGTCTTGCACCTCTGCACGTCCGATGTTTATTTATTTATTTATGTGTTTGTTTTGATGCACGTAAAAGTGCGCCTCACAGCGGATTAAAAAAATTAGAAACCATTTGTAGTTGAAAAAATTCTGAAGTATTATTATGGCAAACGAGTCTCACCAAACGGGTAATAACTTCCAAGTTACTCTTGCTCTTCTCATTATAACACAAGAACTTGACCGTGGCAGTAATTCTCACTTAAACAACCTCACAAATGTCTGTAATATTTTATCGGTCTTTAACTGGGTGATAATCACCAAATGGGCCACTATAAATCTGCTCGTAGAAGAGAAGAGCACCGCTTCTCTTCTACGTGAGGATAAGGCAAACAAGTACGATCACTACCTCGCAGTAATGTTCGATCACAACGCTAACACTGACCGGCCTTATCACAATGAGTTATGTATGTTTTTGCTTTTTGAGAAGTCTCACTGAACGAACAAATTGAATAAAAATCAGTTGAATAATGGAGCTTTATGAGCCAGTGAATAAATGACCTCTTCCGGCTGGAACACAATGCGATTCCTCGCAGAACAGACGGCGATTGCCGCGTCAACTTTTCTAATGACGAACGAAAACGCATAAAAAGAATGTGGACCAGTCCACCTTTTGGGTGCGCCATGAATGCCAGTTCTACGAGACATCGCGGAGGCGGTTCGTACATGTGCATTAATCATTTACTATTTAATGCACAATGGCGTGCGCCAATGATTGCAAGAAACGAAGAAAAAATAACGGAGTAGTGCGAGCGAAGCCAGTCTATCCGATTTTCCAAGAAATAAAAAACGAAATACAATATATAATCCACAGACGTTTGTGTAAAAATGCACGAATTTAAGAACTACTATTAGGTTGGTGAAAAAGTCCTGCGCCAAAAATTTTGAAAATTTTTCAAGATTTAACAGGAACTTCTTGCCGGCAAAACTACCGTACACGTTTGTAAAAATGCTTGAAGGCAAAAAACTGCTATGGTGACATCTTTATTCACTCTGGCACCCCAAATTCAGCGACAAAAATGGACACCATCTTTGCTGGTGAAAAGGACATACATAGTGACAGAAGAAAAAGCAGTAGATCAACGACATTTTCCTCTACCATCGCTCGGGGTGAGCTCACATATCGGTTCATCGAGTCGAGCAATCGATATGGGAGCCCACATCGAGCGATGGCATAAGATAGGCCTAAGCACCGATAAATATCTTCACATCGCCGACTCCAGTAAGCAGCATTTACACTGTCGATCAAATAAAAATCGCGACGACATAGAGACGGATTCAATGGCGGGATCTCTATAGGCTGATGTCGATGTCGATTTATTTTTTATGAAGCTTAGGACTTCCTATTTGTGTGAGATTTTTTGGGTTTGAAGAATAATTTTTATTTTAATAGTTTATTATTTTCCTTAATTTTGGGTTTGGTAACTTTAAGCGTATTAATTTTTAGTACTTAATATTTAGACAGGGAATTAAATTTTAATTATTAATATTTTGTTTTGTTAATTTTTGTAATTATATGGATCTTGATCATTGATCTATTATTTTTCCGCAAAAAATAACCTCCACTAGCAAACTAATTATTTTGGTCTATTATTGAAAGACACTAATTTCGTGGACTCTCAAGAATCTTCAGCAAAAATATTTATTAACAAATAACTGATGAAAATCTTTAATTAAAATAAGATCCCTCGGAACGCAGAAGTGCTTCCCATATATCAGGTAGCTGGTCTATCCCACGGCTATAGAATTATTGTGCTTTTAAGGCCAAGAATCTTTGGAGGTGCATTTTGACCCGGTCCACATTATTAAATCGTCTTCCAACCAAGAAGTACTGCACCGAACTAAAAATGTAGTAGTCACTCGGCGCAAGCTCTGGGCTGTAAGGTGGATGAGTTTGACGCTCCCAGTCAAGGTCTTCTATTTTTTGAAGCGTCCGGTTCGCTACGTTCCCTCCGTTTGTTGGTGTCAAGAAGGTATTAAATTCTGGGAGCTCGTCAAGAACGGTTCCGGCATTAATGCTGTAATCTACTTTTCTCAACCTGGCCGCGCGCAGGCTGAACTCCGCTGGAATCGGTTCAGACAGATTTTCAGGAGCGGAATTATATATCAGCAAGATAACGCCAGATCACACGTCACGAATCGGGAGCTTTAAAAAATCGAAGACCTTAGCTGGGAGCGTCTAACTCACCCACCTTACAGCATAGGCTGTGCGCCAAATGACTAGCACCTTTATAGCACGCTGCAGCACTTCTTGGTTGGAGAACGCCTTATTAATGTGGACCATGTCAAAATGCACCTCCAAGGATTCTTGCTTTCAAAAGCACAAGAATTCTACGGCTGTGGGATGGGCCAGGTAGCTGATAAATCGGAAGCAGTCCCGCGTTCCAACAGATCTTACTTTGGTTGAAAACTGTTATTTGTTATTTGTTTATGAACACTTTTGTTGAAGGCGCTTGAGAGTCCACGAAATTAGTTGCCAACCTAATAATTTCACTTGTGAAAACGGTCGCTTTGTTTACTTTTTCTCGTGAGAACACTCTCACTCGTCATTCACCGCATGGAACTGCATGGAACTGAGCCTTGTCCATCATATTTATAACCGCCGCATTATTCCTTCCCATTACCAAAATAAATGGAAAGCGGCGCGGTCGTTAAGCGGTCTCGATGAACTTCATTTCCATGCAGTCGAATCTATCAGTAATAATGGCTGGTGCATAAGTACCTGTGGGCCCATTTCCAGCATTTCTATTCACGACGGTCGCGAGGGGCTTTCAGCACAAGCAAGGGAAAAGGCAGCTCTGAAACGCTCAACATTTACCGACGTTCACTCTCCAAGACCAAGAAGACTATTTGAAAATTTCTAACATTTAATCTTACTAGGGAAGCACCTCCCTGGCACCCCAAATTCAGCGAAAAGAACGGACACCACCTTTGCTGGTGAAAAGGACATAGTGAATGAAGAAAAAGCAGTAGATCAACGACATTTTCTTCTTCCTCATCATACATTCTACTCAACTTTTTACTTCACACATTTTTTTGCTCTGTTTCATGAATGACAAGTTATTCGATATATGATTTGGTCTCTATTCGTGCAAAATAGAGAATAAAAAGGTCACCATAAGAATTTTTTGCCTTCAAGCATTTTTACAAACGTTTATGGTAGTTTTACCGGCCATATAATCAGACACGTGTCATAATTCAGAACAAGAGGTCATTTCGAAGATAAATTATGATTTCCAAAAAACGGGCAGCAACGGGAACCGATCCAACGACGTCGCACCCGACGAGCGTGAGCGCTACCTACCCATGCGCCACCGCCGCAGCTGGCGGCCCTTCTTACGGAGCCCCGATGACTCACCACTCTCGCGCCCGGTGCGTCGTACAGCCAGCCTGTAGTGAGGCCCCCGATTTCGGTAGGCCATAACTCGCTCAGGACTTTCGTTTTGCAATTTTGACACCCATACTCGCAATCAGCATTCCGAGCTCTTTCTAATGATCCTGATCTCAATTTGAAGTTCCATGGGAGGTCGAAACCCTTCCCTAATAAGTGCTGTTCTTCATAGACAGGGTTCTACATGGGCGCGGATCTTAATGGGTGGGGTTCTACATGGACGGCGTTCTACATGGGATAAGAGATCTACTAAGGTTGCAAGAAGCCATTTGAATAGAAGGTATTATAGTACAGAGATTCACTTCTACTAGTAATCTGATTCACCACATCAATCGATCAATACCTATTCCATATAACCCGAGTGTGAAATGGAAAGAGCTTTCATTTTCTACAGGGGCGGACGTATGCATGGACGGACGTACTTAGGGGCGGACGTATACAGGGAGGAACGTGTACATGAGCGCAGTTCTGCGGTTCTACATGGACGGGGTTCTACATGTTATTAAAGATTTATTAAGGGTGCAAGAAGCCACTTGAATAGAAAGTAGTACATACAGCCTGAGGCCGCTACTAATCCCTATTAACAGTTGTAATCGACATCATCACATCAATCGAGCAATACTTATTCCTAGCCATCCGAATGTAGGATGAAAAGACGTTTCATTTCGAAGCATGCTCCTGCCTATGAATATACTCAGGGTTTGAAGACATTTAGGCAAGCAATACTCTACGTAACATTCAGAAGGCACGATCTACAATTTTCACAGCGGAAAATTGACAAAAAGTTGAAAAATACACACACATAAGATGGCAGCTCAGCGAGAAACTTTTTATTGAACTTCTTGAAATTGGACTAGCATCACACGAAGGAACATAGAGCCGAAGAAGCTGCCCGCTCTAGCTAGCCATCATGCAAAACACTTCCTTATCTACAAGTGAATGCTCTCAAGACTTTTTCTGTATTACATCATGTTCTATATGTCTGTGTAACTGTCTGACATCTGTTTCTAGCCCACAATAGGTTGTCGTCTAAGTTTATTTCGTTGCTTTCAAATTTACCTACAATACATATTTTGCCACCCTTCTCTAGAAAATAGGCGAAGGATTGCTGATCTGTGCACGGTGTATAAACTGCTACAGTAATTATTCCCCCTGATTCTTCCCAATTTTTTTAACTGTTGGCCTCTCGAACCAGAGTTGGTGGAACTAAACTCTCATTTTCTAGACGAAGAGCATCAGTCAGACGGAATTCATTCGCTGTGAGGCCCCGTTTATATTAGGTTGTAACGAATTAAATGGCACTGGCTCGCGCCATTTTTTGGCGCGTCTTTACGCGTTTGATCAAGAACAAACCGCAACATGTGGCATATCATTTAAAAGCGCAAGCTTTGCTCTACCGGTGGCATTTACTTGTATGAATTCAAGCTGGGCACTACAGCTAAGGAGGCGGACGAGAAGATCAACGCCGCATTCGGTCAAGGATGTTCCACAATTCGGAAGGCGTATCGTTGGTATCAGAAGTTCCGGAATGGAGATGAGAGCTTGGAAGAACATGAAGGTCGTGGGAGGCATAGTGATGTTGATGAGGACAAGCTGAGAGATGTGGTAGAGAAGGATCCACACAAAGGTACCAGGGAGATAGCGAAGGTTCTTGGCGTCAGTCACAACACGGCTGCCCGGCATCTGAAGGAAATTGGAAAGACCAAAAAGCTGGAAAGATGAGTGCCTCACGAGCTGTCTGAGGAGCAAAGAAACCGACGATATGAGATCTCGTCCGCACTGCTTCTACGGAACGAAACGGACCCATTCCTTGATCGCATCGTAACCTGTGACGAGAAATGGATAATGTACGTCAACAGGCGACGATCGGCACTGTGCGTGGACAGCGATGAAAGCCCCAAGGTTTTTGGGAAGCCGGAATTGCACCAAAAGAAAGTAATGGTGACAGTATGGTGGTGTTCGCTGGGAATTATTCACCACAGCTTCCTCCCTCTCGGTGAATCCATCACGGCAGAGAAGTACTGCATTGAAATTGAAGAAATGATGAAAAAGTTGAAGGATATCCGGCCGGCCTTGGTAAACCGAAGGCGAGTTCTCCTTCTGCACGACAATGCTCGCCCCCATGTAGCACGAATGACGTTGCAGAAATTGAATGAGCTGAGCATTGAAACTCTACCACATCCTCCGTTTTCTCCCGACCTCTCCCCAACAGACTACCACTTCTTCAAGCATCTTGGTGACTTCTTGGTAGGGAAAATGTTCAAATACCAACAGGATGCCGAAAGTGCCTTCGAAGATTTCGTCAATTCCAGAACTTCTGATTTTTATGCTACTGGGACAAAAAAGCTTGTGTCACGTTGGCAAAGATGTGTAGAATCAGAAGGTTTTTATTTCGATTAATAAACTTGCCTACAAGCCGAGATATTAACTGTTTAAATTTACAGTGATTCAGTGCCATTTATTTCGTTACAACCTAATACTTCGTCGCGGCGCGACGCGACGCCACGCATGGTGGTCATATTGATTATACGACGCGACCGATCAATTTGGCCTCATTGCGTGGCCATCGCGTCGCGCCGCGACGAAGTATAAACAGGGCCCTAGGGTAGCATTAGCCTATTCAAAGCTCACAAAGGCTGTTGCTCCCTCCCGCTCTCTTCCCTTTTAAAAAATTTTCATATGCAATCACCACTTAACCTAGATTTCGCTGTACTTGGAGGCATTACCTAATGTTTTGTACTCCTTGCTTTACAGATGTTGTTAGTTGTTAGTTTTTTGGATTCTGTTGAATTTCTTTTTTTCGACTTAACAAGTATCACATCGTGACCGAAAAGAACTTCATCGTCCATAATCATTGGATCACGATCAGGAAGTAGCATGGTCGCCTGGCTGATTTATAATAGTGGCTAATACCAAAAGGTAAAGATTATTCCACGGGTCGGATTCACCAACAATTAAACTTGTGGGTATGCGGGATATAAGGGTAGAGATAAGACATGAGTCAGGTATAAGGCGAGAGTCAGAGGCGCAGCCTTCGTGGGTATATCTACCACCTATACCCGCGGGTTAGTCGTTGATGAATCTGGCACCAAGAGGTAGAAATTGGAACATCAGCAAGAAACTAAACCACTTCATCATGAAAGCGTCCAGCCGTTGTCACGCCTTACATCTTCGGGCAAATAACCTGTATGTCGTATCATTCTATCAAAAAACAGGCACATGGCGAGATCCATCCTAGTTGGAAGGGGCACTTCACTCCAACAGTTGGAGAACGGCGGTAGTATGAAAACTAGGCTATGATATAAACACAATACACTAAACTTGCTTAAGAATCAGCAATGCCCTGCGATTTCGACCCCAGTAGACGTTATCCCATATGTGTTTATTCCGGTTTTCCAGGGTTTTTCCTAAACCAAGAGTTAACGTTTTAGTTCCAAACCTAATCTACAGAAACTTAAATCCAATAACAAATGTAGCAAAAACTTAAAGAAATCTTTTCAAGTTAACATCGGAACTTTGGCAAGAAGTAAGAGGAAATTGGAAAAAGAGAAGGCATTAGGATTATGAAGGAAGAACAAGTTAGTCAAAATGGAAGTCGAAAGAAGAAGAGGAGGAAGTTGGAGGAGGAAAAGAAAAATTGGAAAAGTGAAAGAAAGTGGAATAGGAAGTTGGAAGAAAAGAGAGAAAAAGAAGAAGAGGAAGAAGAAAGAGAAGAAGAAAAAAAGGAAGACAGAGTTAGACGAAAAGCAAGAGTAAGGTGGAGGAAGAGCGTGTGGAAGTTGAACATCGTGGACGACGAAGTTGGAAAAAAAGAGAAGGAAATGCTCAAAGATGACGAGTAGGTTGAAAGAAACGGAAGAGAAGGCTGGAAAAAGAGGACGAGGAAGTTAGACGAAGGAAAGGAGAAAGTTGGACCAAAGAGAGAAGGATGAACCAAGACCAAGAGGCGGTTAGATGAAGAGAAGAGAAAAAGAGCGACCCCCCACGATATCATTGATCGATTCACTGTGGGTGGCCTGTCACGTTGATCAACACGGGACAGATGACCTACCCGCATCAGAATTGCTGAAGAACGGATGACGTAAAAGTCACTGTAGTGATTCAATGAAGGGCCTTTCCGAGCCTAAACTCTAACTCACTTACTTGTGAAGCAATCTCCTTATTTATAGCTTTGAAAAGTGCAGAGATTTAACCCCTCCTTGTTCTTCAACTTTCGATGCAAAGCTAAGTGATTGTGTTCTCTTCTGATGTCCACCTTATGTGACGTATCAAATAAATAAACAAATACATTTCTCGGGAAATGGTAGAACACATCCAGGCGCTTAGATTCCTTTCCATTAAACGCTTCATAAAACGTAAGTACGATGTACATCATTCTTCTCTACTTCTAGGGGATGTCGTGGAGGCAATTTGCATGCATATTCGGCCCACACAAAGAATTGTGGTGGTCAGCCGATGACGGAGTCGTATACAAGTCTGGTAGGACGTGTCGGATTCGAACCAACGCTCTTGCGACAGATCACAAGCGGCTGCCGGCGCCTTGTCCGATTGCGCTGCTTCGCGCCCAGACATTCCGTACTATTACACATTTCCGTACTCACTCTTTTCGTTTCAAATCTACGGCGACAGATCCTGTGCCAACATTTCAACCAGTTATCCAAATTTATTTAGACAACCGAACAAACAAGGGCACATGTCGCGAAGGTGGGCAGCATCGGTCGGTGGGAACGCGCCAGCCAATAATAACCAAGAGGAACACAGATCGAACACATGCCAGCTAATCAGGGTGCCGACTGTACATGCCCTCTCTAAATGGCACGCCCACTCTATGCGGTCTGATTGGATGCGGCGTTCCCATCACCCAATGCTGCCCGTCTTCGCGACTTATATAGAATCACCTTCCCTCTACTTATTTGTCTGACTTGTCACAATGCATTATAGTGACTTTTGGTGGCCATTAGCTGTTTCTATACCTTATCCTTCACCGGCAGGTCCGGCACCAACTCAGGGACCTCGGCGGCGCCTCTTCCGACTGCGCTACCACGCGCATTACGAAAGCGAAAACTGACACATCCCTTAAATTTGTGAAGATGCGGCTATAGAAATCTTATGTGCTGATCGACCTACGAACAAATCCCGGCTACTGCAGCAAGTCAATGAAACTCTTAGGTGCCAGTATTAAGTTGAGCGACCTTATCTCTACGTCGATGTTTTGTTGCGACCAAAAGTCACCAGCGCTAGGCGAGACTCGATCCTGGGACTCCTTGCATCATCACAGCAGCTTCTAACTTCAGTATTAGTCACTCCAGGGTCAAATATGTACAAAGACTGAACAACATTTCCTTCCCATTGCTCATCTTCTATCACTTCAGCAATACTCGCGACAGTTTAGGCAGCATCTTCGCGGATACTTTGCGCTTTTCTGTCATCCTTGTTATTTCGCAGCATTGCTTAGAAATTTTAATTTATTAATTTAAATTTGAAGATCTTGTAGTCTAAACTATGCTTTTTCTTGCTTTCTCACCGAGTTGAAGTTGAAAATCGAACTACATACTCTTTTATGAGAGCCATTTCCATCTTTTCTGACAGAGGTGTTCTTGTGCAGTTCGCAGTATACTTATGCTCTCGCGAAAATTTCGAATATTCGAATGGCTTCTGATACTGATATTTTTCGAGTATTCGATATCGAAACTATTCGAAAAACACGATTTTTCTGAATATTTGAATTCGAATACATTCGAAAAACGCAACTTTTTGAATATTCGGATTCGAATACATTCGAAAATAGCGATTTTTCGAATATTCCAACACGAATAAAAATCGTTTGAGTACCCATTCAAGTGGGTCATTCAAGCATAAGTGTACGCACCACAGACGTACGGGAACACGCCGCTATTCCTATCGTAACCGCGCGACAGCCTATCAGGCACCGGCTCAGACGCACAGGCAGGGTACATGATTGGATGCCCGCGATCACGGTAGGAGCAACGGCGCGTTCCCACACCCCCCCCCCCTCCCCTCTCGCTTTGCACGTTTTCTTCCCTTAAAAGAAGAATGCGTAGTGCATGTCATTGATTAGCCCCTTCTTTTATCCTTTATCTGTTCATTTTGCGGTTTTTTTTGCTGAGATTTTTCATATTAAAACCACATAGAACCACAGCGTTGGGGAACCACCCATATGGTATAGACCATTAGTGTTGAAGTGTTTTGTTTTTGTCGAGTCTTTGAGAAAAACGAGTTTGGTGCCTTCGAATTTTTTCTATGGAATCGCGGCGGGGGTGTGTTGTCGGAGATGACCTACCTGTACGCCCACGCGTTGGCGTAGTGGGCAGCAGTGTTACTTCATGGAAGCGGCCTCGGAGGTTCGGGTTCCGTGCACGGCGCTTTCGTATTTCTGCTGTTCAATTGCGATTCAAGCGAAGCAGACTTCTGCACACAATTTGACGCGTCTGCCGTACTTCGTGCTGTTGATTAGCTGTGAGTTTTTTTTTATTGCTGATGTTCTCACCAATAGTACAGTGCGTTTCAAAAGTATGTATCCACTCCAAAACTTGCCAATATCTTGTTTCGCGTTGATTTCTGCAGGCGTGCACTAGCTCCACTGGATTCCTCGTAGTCGAAAATAGGTAACCACTCCCTTTCAGGAATTTTTTTCGCCTCACACGAGAATCAGACTTTTTTGAAGAAAATTGGCTGAAAATTGGGGTTTCAAAAGTATGTAATCACTTGTGAAAAACAAATTTCTTACTAAATTCAAAAGTCGATCGCACCACCATTATTTCTTATAACATCATACATACATCGTATTATTCATGCTATTGACAAGGTTCTGAATGATTTTGTCTTCACTGATGGCCCATGTAATCAAAATCGCTACCACATCACTGAACTGTCGATTATTAGGGTGGACTCGCCGAACCACTATCCCCCACATGTTCTCCATTGGGTTGCTGTCAAGAGAACAGGCCGGCCAGCTTGTTATTTAAATGTTGTGGCGGTGAAGACAATCTTTGGGTGACCTGGACACATGGACTGCAGCGCTGCCCTGCTGCAGAACATATGTCTGATGTCTTCTGCCTCTCAACAAAGGCAGAGGATAGACTCCAGAACACCTTGACACTCCATACTGACCATGCGACACCGCGAGACACAACGGAATAGTAAGCTTCAGCATTCCGCTACTGCAGAAGCCGGCCAGTGTCCCTAATGAACCGTCTCCTAAGTTGCGAGGACGGAGACTTCTCGTAGGTCCTTCCGTAATGTCAGTATCCATAGGGGCCATCCAGATTAGATTTTTACCGTTGGTAAAGGTGAAAGAAATCTGGATGGTCCCCAATAGATCCCGACAGACCTGTGAGAAGTCGCCGTCGTCGCAACCTTGGAGGCTGTCCATTAGTGACAGTGGTCGGCTTGTTCAGCAGCGGAATGCTGGAGCTAGCTTTTCCGTTGTGTTGTCTCGCTGTGTCGCACGGTCAGTATGGAGTTTCAAGGTGTTCTGGAGTCTACCCTCTGCCTTTGTTGAGAGGCAGAAGACATCAGGCACATGTTCTGCAGCAGGGCAGCGCTGCAGTCCATGTCTCCAGGTCACCCAAACATTGTCTTCGCCGCCGCAACATTCAAGTAGCGAACTGGCCGACCTGTTCTCCTGACAGCGACCCAAGAAGAACATGTGGGGGATCGTGGTTCAGCGAGATACGCAAATAATCGACAGTTCAATGACGTGGTAGCGATTTTGATTACATGGCACACCAGCGAAGACACAATCATTCAGAACCTTGTCAATAGCATGAATAATACGACGTATGATAGCATAAGAAATAATGGTGGTGCGATCGACTTTTGAATTTAATAAAAAGTTTGTTTTTCACAAGTGGATACATACTTTTGACACGCACTGTTCCATTGGTATTTGGCTGCACAGGATTCATATGAACTGCCAAAAATCTCCCACCGCTTCGTGCAGCAAAGATTTTTGAGGATCTCGCTAGTGAATCTCCGAGACAGAAATCCCATCGATTTAGGTCGGTATGGAGTAGTAGTACGCCACGATGGATTCCTGTGGAAAATGAACTATGGAAACAGATTCACAAACACGCTAGCGGTTTCAATGCTCGAATTTATTGGAAGAATTTATTTACACACATACAGGGAGACAATACAAACAGCCTCTAAAGAACAACACATTACAAGAGAATACATTACAAACAGAAGACAGCAATGAAGGGAAAACCAAACAGCTTCAACCTTCAACACACGTGGACGCTCCTACAAGCCCCGGAAAGCTATTCTCATTTTTGATACCAAAGCGTGGGCTCTCCCCAGCGACAGTGGCCGCCGTCGTGAACTCTGCGTAGAATGTTAGTTTGGAGACATGTCTCCAACGTTTATTTATTTTATTTATTTATTTATTTATGCCGTAGAACAAAGTCTAGCATCAGTGATGTTAGAAAGGGAACGAACAAAAAATTTCTAGCACAAAACATAACAATTAACAATCACTGTTAAACGACACATGAGTAATAGCATATCTTCGAGCATTTCACGGAATTCAACATGTAGTAGACCTTCTACACACGTGCACAGACAGTCTCGCCAAATCATCGTACTTGCCAAGCACCAAGTTGAATTCTTTGAGAACTCTGTAGGTTAGAAAATCTGACCTAATCCGTGACTTAGCAATCGACACTCGAAGCTTAAGCTTTCCTCTTACAGATTTTGTCAGCATCCCTTCAAAGAAATCTTCCGGATTGATTGATAACTTCCTGGACAGGATTTCATACATCATGACAATATCAGCAGTTTTCCTTCTGTTCTTCAATGATGGAAGACCAAAGAACTCAGACCGTTGGGAACTTGGAATCGAGCTGTAATCCACTGAAAAACATCTTATCATGAGCTTCCTCGTGAAGCTATTTTGTACGCTTTCAAAAAGATCGATATCCCTATTTCTAGATGGATTGAATACTGTAGTTCCAGTTTCAACGATAGGTCGAACATAGCCTTTGAAAGCCCGTATGTAGATCTCGGGAATACAGGATTTCAAAGCCCTGAACAGGTTATAGATACGGAAACTTGCCTTCTTCACCAAAAGTTGGCAGTGCTTTGAAAAAGACAAATCACTCGTTATAATATAACCCAAGTCACGAGCTTCATCCACCTTTTTCAGAGCCTGACCATTAATTCGATACGTCGGTGTTTGGGTATGATACTTGGATCCAATCATTAGAAAGTGCGTCTTTTCAGCTGCAAGTGGCAACTCCCATCTTTCTGCCCAAGAACTAATGAAATCTATTGCCGTCTGGAGGGCCATTGAATACTGTGCACCATCTATTCTTCTGTAGATTTTTACATCATCAGCGTACATTTTACAAGTGACTCCCAAATTAGTTATGCAATTAGGGAGTTCATAGGTATATAACAAGAATAGGATTGGTGATAAAACACCTCCTTGAGGAACACCACTTAAAGCTGAGAAGACATCGGAAAACTGGTCCTTAACCTTAACCTGATAAGTTCTTCCTGTTAGAAATTCTCGGATCCAGTTTACAATTGTGGGGTGAACCCCAATTGTCTCCAACTTGGCCATTAATTTTTTGACTGACACTTTGTCAAAAGCCTTTGAAAAGTCAAAATACACAACATCTGTGCGTCTATTCTCTTCAGCAGCCCTTGACCAGTCATTCAAGGAGGTAAGGACGGCTGTTTCTACAGATCTACCCTTGAGAAAACCGTATTGGTTGTCGGATATTAAACCTTGAGCCTCAAGATGACTCAGGATGTGCTTCTTAAGTATTTTTTTCGAAAGTTCTTGCAAAGATTGAGGTGATGCTTATTGGCCGGTAGTTCCTGGGATCATTTAGCGGGGCCTTCTTAAGGATTGGAGTCACAAAAGCATGCTTCCACCTAGCAGGCACTTCCGCTCTGGTGCAGCTCAAATTGAACATGTGCTCCAGTGGGTAAGCAATGTAAAGAGCAACATTTTTTATGAAGCTTAGAGGAATGTAATCCGGAGATAATGACGAAGATTTCGGCCATTTAGCCAACACCTCAATTATATCGTCTCTGTGAAACCATGGCGCGGAACTTATGCGCGGAAAGCGCGGCAGATCTGCAATATCATTCAATACAGAACTATTTCCATCAAAATGATTTTTAGTATATACTTTCTGGAAAACTCTTCCCAACAAGTCCGCTTTATCTTTATCTGTAGATATCGTTTCACCACATTCGTCGACCAGGCTGGGAACTACATTATCTCCCCCAGTCCGAGACCGAATAAGCCTATAAAAGGCTATCTTGTCTACAGAAGTGGTGACTTTCCTTTCTACGTAGACATTGTAGCGATGCAAAGCCTTACTAAGTTTTGTGGACCAAAACTGACCAGTCTTCAGGTTTATCGGTTAAACATGCCTTTTTCCAGTAGTGAAAACGGCGGAAAATCATTCTTTTAAGATGGATAGGGTAATTTTCCCCGTCGTCATTTAGCTGTCTCATAGGTACATACAATTCAATAGTGTGATGGAGAATTGCGAGCGGTGGCGATGTCCGTTCCTCCACGTGGTGCCACTGGAAACTGCTCGCTCTGCGAGCTAAGCTAATCACGGACATTCGAATGCAGGCGACAGGCCCTTGTGACAGGCCGGCCTACGAAGACCCATGTCACATCACATGGTGTATGATAAGTCAAGTTTCTCGAGATAGTGCTACGGCGTCCGCGGGAGCCGACGCGCACTCGCAGAGCCCGGCGAGTGTGAGAAGTATGCGAGGGTCCCTGATGCGAGGACGGCATCGGGGGGCAACTGAGCTAGTCCGAAAGTCCCGTAACGTAAGCAGGACCCGCGTGGCTACGCTGAATGTGGGTACGTTGACGGGCCGCTCGTGCGAGTTGGTTGAAGCACTGGAGCGAAGAAGAGTTGATTTCTGTGCGGTGCAGGAGACGAGGTGGTCCTGCCGCAAGTCAAGGGACATAGGACGTGGTTTCAAGGCCGTTCTATGTGGAAGTCCCAGGACCACCAGCGGTGTCGGAATAATCGTCTCCGAACGATTTCGTGACTCGATTGTAAGAGTCGAGCGCTTTGACGACTGCTCAGAGCAAGCCAAGGATGAGTTTTGGAACCTGCTTGATGAGAAGACAGCAGAGGTACCGTCGAAAGATGTCATCATAGTCGCTGGTGACCTTAATGGGCACGTAGGTGCTGCGAAGGACGGGTACAGCTGTCATGGTGGTTTCGGATACGGGTCTCGTAACCCCGATGGTGAGCGTATTCTTGAGTATGCGGAATCGCATAGCCTCACCATTGTGAACACCGTTTTCCGAAAACGCGACTCCCACCTCATCTCATATTATAGTGGGAGCTCCAAGTCTCAGATAGACTTTGTGCTTGTGAAGGATTGTGACCGAAATCTCATCACAGACGCGAAGATCGTGCCGTATGAAGCGGTTGCCCCACAGCATCGTCCGCTGATCTGTACTTTGAAGATCGCCTCTCCGAGGCTGAAGCAGGTCGAGCGATGCGGTGCTGCAAGAATCAAGTGGTGGCGAATGAAAGAGAAGGAAGCAGCTGTGATTTCTCGCGTGCGGTTACCGACAGTTACGACTGTCGATGAAACTTGGAAGAAAGCAACCGACGCGATACGCCAAGCTGCAAGGTTGGAACTCGGCACTACGAAGCCTGGACGACGCAAAGTCGACAAGCAGGCATGGCTGTGGACAGACGATGTGAAAGCGAAAGTTCGAGAGAAGAAGTCGCTGTATCATGTGCTTCTCGGCGACAGAACAGCCGACAACTGGCAGGAGTATCAGAAGGCGAAGAAGGCTGCAAAGAAAGCCGTGGCTGTTGCGAAAGCCACTCATTATGGTGATGTCTACCGAAAGCTCGAATCGCGCGATGGTGAGCGGTATTTGTACCGTATTGCTAAGACCCGCCATCGCCAAACCGAGGACGTTGAAAAGTTTGTTGGCATCAATGATGAGAGCGGCCATCTTCTGACAGACCGCAAAAAGGCGCTGAAGCGATGGCGTGATTACTTTGAGGAAACTTCCACTATGGAATTTCCTCATCCGGCCATCCCTTCTGTGGCTTCTGTTCACGGTCCCGTTCGCAAGATCACCGTGGAGGAAACAGAAGCGGCTCTAAAGAAGATAAAGCCCGGTAAGGCGACAGGGCCGGATGATCTGGCAGCCGATGTTTGGAAGTCGAAGCTCTGGTATCCTGCTGAGTGGTTGGCTGAGTTCTTCAACCAGGTAGTAAAGAAGAAGAAAGTACCGAAGTGTTGGCACAACAGTACGACGATTCCGATTTGGAAGAAGAAGGGCAGTCCTGCGGACTGCTTCAATTACCGTCCGATTCGCTTGTCTTCGCACAGCATGAAGATCTTCGAGCGAATCCTCGATAGACGAATCCGCGAAATCGTCCAGCCCTCCGACAACCAGTGCGGCTTTGTGTCTGGTTGTGGGACCATTGATGCTATACACGCCGCCCGCCTCCTGGTGGAGAAGCATCGCGAGAGACAGAAGCCGGTGCATATAGCCTTTCTCGACTTGGAGAAGGCCTTCGACTGCGTACCGCGTGAGCTTATATGGTACGCCTTGCGACGACACAACGTACCTGAGGAACTCATAGAGTGGGTGCGGATGCTCTACTCTTGCCCAAAGAGTAGAGTGCAAGCTGCAGCTGGAACCTCAGTGAAGTTTCCCATCTCTGTTGGGGTGCACCAGGGTTCTGCGCTTTCTCCACTCCTCTTTGTTGTCGTCATGGATGCCATTACGCGAGATCTTCAGCAGCCTGTTCCATGGACGCTGCTTTATGCTGATGACGTGATGCTCGCTTGCGAAGAGAAAGACGATCTCGAGCGGCAGGTGCAAGCTTGGTGCGACCGTCTGGCGAGGTTCGGACTCAAATTGAACGTCAAGAAGACCGAGTACCTAACGACTGACGTGAACGAGTCCGGCTCCATTAAGATTAACGGTACTGAACTTGCACGCACTTCGGTGTTTAAATACCTGGGATCAGCAATAGCGTCTGACGGCGGTCTGATGGTTGCAGTGAACTCACGCGTGAGTGCAACTTGGTCCAAGTGGCGTTCGCTGACTGGCGTGCTCTGCGATAGGAGGATACCAGAGCACCTGAAGTCGAAGATTTACAGAGCCGTCGTGCGCCCGGTAGCGATGTACGGCGCCGAGTGTTGGCCTGCGACTAAGGAAGTTGAAACACGCCTCAGCGTCATGGAGACGAAGATGCTGCGCTGGACGGCTGGAGTCACGCGCATGGACCGCATCAGAAATGATGCTATTCGGCAGAAGTTCGGTGTCGCGCCGATAGCGGACAAGATGCGCGAAGCTCGCTTGCGATGGTAAGGCCACGTTCTGCGTGGGAAAGAAGATAGCGTCCGCAAGATTGGCCTTGAGTTGGAAGTATCTGGAAAGTGGCCTAGAGGACGCCCGAAGCAGCGTTGGTCCAATACGTTACACACGGACATGAAAGTAGCTGGTGTCCACCCTGATCAAGCGCAGGATCGGGAAAGGTGGCGTAGTAACACCAGAAGAGCGGACCCTGCGACGATGCGGGACACAAACGCTGAAGAATAAGAAGAAGAAGAAGAAGAAGAAGAAGGAGAATTGCGAGCAGGGTTTCATAGAGTTGATCTACGGTGCCTCCGGAGTTCATTATACCGATCCAGTCAATATCCCTTAGGTACTTACCAATTTGGGAATAATCAGCCTTGTTGAAGCCTCGTACCAATGTAACCTCCTTAACCTTTGGCTTAAAGTCTAACTCATACGTTATTGTAGCGTGGTCGCTAGTACCGATAGGAGGCCCTACTTGCACATTGCTGATGAAATCTTGCTGGTTACATAAAATTAAATCCAGAACTGAATTACGCCTTGTGGGCGAGTATACTAAGTGCTGAAAACCGTGGGTTTCAAAAACCTGAGAAAAGTTCCTGGCCGCATGACTGCTTTGTTAAGACTTAAGATCATGGAGATTGAAATCTCCCATCAAAACCGTGGTGAGCCCTGTGGCACAAAAATCACTTATAGCCTTGCATAGTTGATGCGACCCTGAGGCATTGCAATCAGGGGTTCTGTATACGCATATGATACGGAACTCAGCAAGGTATTCTTTGATGTCACATACTAGGATTTCGTAGCAGTTTGTTATGGATTCCTGAAACACTACGTTAAGCGAAAAAGTCTTCTTCAGCAGAAGTAGTATTCCGCCTCCTTTTTTCCCAATCCCATCACATCTTATTCCTGTATACTGGTTGCTGACAAAGCCCAAAAGAGGTCTAAGCTCATTTCCGCTGCTCAGCCATGTTTCAGTCAATACGACAAAGTCGTATTTGTAGACGCATAAATTCATAACTAAAGCGCTGCAGTTCTTTACAAGCGACCTCACGAGCGTTTGTAAAGAAGCGTTTGTTAGTAGGCCAAAGCAGTTAATCCGGCGACCATTCAGCAGTTTCCCGTAGGGGCACTGTTGAACGACGTCGAAACAACGCGACTGGCGACTGGGGTAGTGGAGAGGGTTCGGGAAGGACAGACCTCACGAGCTTGGGTTTCTCGCATGGCGCTGTTATCCCCCAGTCCGCCACTAGCCACATGGCATTGCTCCCTCCTGCGCATTCTCTCCTCCCACGTTAGTGAAGGGCGCAGATAAACACCCTTGTGAGAGAGGGAGAAACGCAGGCGTGGAGCACGCCTTATCGCCAGCCGCTGAAACTTGCTGGCCGGAAGTACGACCTTAATGAGCCGAGGCCTGTCTTGCTCGCGCCTACCCATACGATAGACCGAAACGGGGGTGCACTCTACAGCAAGACAGTCAAGAAGGTCTGAAACATATGCAAAGTCGTGAGACAACCTTTCCGAAGATTTCGACGAGGAGGATTCAGGAACATGAGAGAGCACAATGGATCTGTCAATTTCATGATCAACTCTCGCAAGACTAGTGCTGGCATTTACATTAGACGTGACTTCAGCCGTAGCTGCTCTAGAGGCATCCATGCTCGCTAACTTTGCTTTTAAAGAAAGATTTTCTTCCCTGAGCAGCTGAACTTCTTGCAGTAAATCCGCGTTTCTTCTGTTAACTTCTTGCATCTCCTCCCTCGTCTGAATCAGCAGCTCGACGACATGCTTTACGTAGCCTGGCATCTTCGCTCGGCCCATAAGCGACTGCAGCTGAGTGAGCGGGTCCGATGAGGTAGCCGTGGGCGATGACCTCCCTGGCGCTGTAACGAGAGAACCACCAGCAGGGGAGTTCGTCGATCGATTTCCTGCGGTTTTGGCCATCGTTAAGACAGTGTCAACTCAAAAAGAGTACCTCTTAAAGTGGCAAGTATTGGAAAAAGTTCACAGAATATTTGCCTCCTTGCCACACAAGGCGGCGCTTCGACCACTGAATCCACCGTAGACACTGGAGAAGGCGTTCGAGGATAGCGAAATAAGTACAAGTACTTGTAGCCAACAACACGCAGCCGCACGCGGTCGATGAAGATGCGGAATGACGTTGTGATACACACAATTATGTTTTTCTCAAAAAATAATCTCAATGAAATTTTAGCCTGGAAATATATATTGCACACCTTCCTAGCAGGTTTGCAAGAAATATTCTTTGATTTCAAATTTCAGGAATTTTGCACCAATGGTAGCAGTGATAAGGTTGAGGTGGAGCTCACTATGTAGATAGAGCTCGAAATTCTGATATTATACTATGCTCGTCTCACACGAACACGAATCATCACACTGGTTTTGTAATTCCTATGAATACGTTAATGATTGCAACTGCTGCAAATCTGGTCCACCTGTGATCGCTTTTCGTTCGTCGGACCGACGACGACGGCCTCTATGGCGCGTTTTAAGCCCTCCGCACACTTTTGCGGCAATGCGGCAGCCCTATCTTTAAGCATGGGGCAGAGACGCAGAGACGCCGCGCGAGGAAAAACTAGCTTCGCGCGGCCTGCCGCTGATGTGCTGCCTACGCGGCAGACGCGGTGGCAGCGGCAGTAATGCATCGAGGCATTATTGCCGCTGCAGCCGCTTTGCTGCCGACAATTTCTGTTCGGCTCTAGCTGATCGTGGCGGGATCTAGAATGGAAACTGATAATGATAATGGTAATGAAACCGCTTTGGCGATGGAGTGGGCGGCAATGCTGAGGATGAGCAAAACAGCCTCGCAGGAGGCAGTTTTGCCTCGTGCGAGGCTGTTTTGGCCCCTGCCGCGTACGCGGCTACCGCATAAGTGTGCGTAGGACTTAATTCGTTCAAATGCTCTGTGGTAGAGGTAGAGAATGCGTGCTAAACATTCTTGCTTCGGTAGTGGGACTCGCGGTTTGCCTTTTTTTGTTGATCGTTTTGTTTTGAGCAGCTTGTTCAAAGGGCAGTTCGTCGTCGGACCGTCTCCATCATCATCCTCGGCGTACAGTCCGTAGTGCGCAGAAGCTCGTGACCGCGCGTCGTTGACGCTCCCCTTCTTCTGCAATTTCGCAATGGTGCGTCAAACTCGGAGCGTGGCGCGGCCAGCCGCGCCGCGACGGAAGTTTAAGGCCTCGTGCATACTTCCCGTCGTCGCGATTGAATCGCGGCGATGAGATTTGCAGAGCGACGCGAAAGAATTTGAATTTCTCTGTGCTCGTCGTATCGCCCATCGCTCTGCAAGGGAGTGCGACGGCGATCCGTCCAGGACCAATGCTAAACACCGCGCGCGGCGCGAAAAAGTATGCCATGCCCGCGATGGGCGCGGGAAGCTATCGCGCATGCCGACTGCTGCTGTTGCGGCGGCCGCGGCGAAGTTTTCTTTGACTGCTCTTCCGCGTGCGGCGGAATGGCCATGAACTGAGCGCCGCGATGGCATCGCGGCGATGGAAGTATGTCCCCGGCCTAAAAGCCGCCTATCGCGCCGTTGTAGCGTCCGCCGCGCGCGCGACGAGTGCCGCAACGCGGTAAGATGAACCGCTGGTACTCTCACCTAGATCCGTGGTCGGACGCCCACAACCAGCCAACACGAACGCCTCCACCCCCCCCCCCCCCCCCCCCCCCCCCCCCCTCCCCGCGAATGGTTGACTCCACGACCATCCTTCAGCCCGCAGAGTGCGGTAAGGCGCTTTATTAAGGTGCTATAAATAAAAATAAATAAGGTGATATATACAAAAATAAAAGACGCTTATTTACATTAGTTTTTTGTTAAGTGTATGGTATTATATAGTTTCAGGTTTCACATGTACTGTTATGTTTATTGTTGTAATGTTGAGCGAAGAAGTATTAAGTTAACGGTTTTATTTTGTCTTGTTGATGCAGTTGTGTTAGAACATAGGTTGTCAATTTTACCCACATTTGCATCACCTAGTATTGTACTAACAACTAAATCAATTAGTTACCTTCTTCACTGATGAGCCTCGGGGTAACTAATTGTAAACAAGTTTTGTATGAAGATAGAGGCGAAACAAAACATATTGAAGTTGTTGTTATCTGTCGTTGTTCAGGATGTTGTTGTCCTTTGACCAAGATTGTTGTGCCGTTGTATTTTATGCTGTTGAAGAGCTATGAATATGACAATTTTAATTTTAATAAGTAATAATGTAATCAATATTTAAACAATTTTATGCATAGATTTAGACTGTTGCAACTTCGCTCAGAACTTTTTTTCCAGACTGACCAGATGCATAGATTGATCTCTACCATATCAACGGTGGAAAATCCAGCCGTGTGTGTTGCCGTCCTAGGTGTGACAGACGGCTCAGGCGATTCCTATTTGGTCACGAAACTTAGAGTGATAACGTTTCTTTGAGCCGAATATGCTCCAGTTAGGTGACGCATTAATTTTTTTGTATATACTGCGTAGTAATATGTTTTACAACATTTCTAATTTTCTGCTTTTGAAAGCCAACTCACGAAGTGTTTCATTTCGTTTGAAAGTTGTCACTTTCACGATCATTTTAAGGCGTTAATCACTGGTTTATCACGCATTGCTCGGTTTTCGCACTTAGAACAATGTGCCGTCAACGTGCAAAAGCGCGTGATATCACATCCTCGACCAGTTCAGTCTCAGCGACAATCCAACGATGGAAGATGAAAACGTGATCAAACAGTCACCCACAAGTTCACATCGAACTATACGACTTGATGCTGGTGGTATTAGAAGTTTTTTTCTGCCCAGAACAGCAAAAAAAGGCGAGTCCCACTACCGAAGCAAGAATGTTTAGCACGCATTCCCGCCGCGATTTTGACAGTAAGTTTTGGCGTCGGAATAAGTGCGTGGGGTGTAACAGTACAACACGCGTCCAGCTGCTACAGCATGCTGATATTCAGCCGTTCCGAGTATTTCTCCCCCGTGTTGGAACATTTGTTAAACGCAAACCTCACAACACCTCACGGCAGCATTATTATCACCACCTATATATAAAAGAGTTCTCCGTGGAGTAATCTAACCTAAGTGAGGTACGCCTCATCATCTAAAACGCGGGCAAAATTTGCCATTGAACGTGGGATGTTGCTGTAGCAGAGGAAGCGCAGCCCTTTACTGCTTAACACAACAGCACCTACGCGCATTTCTGAGCGTGCAGATTCAGGAGCCGACTTCGTGCCATTAGCATGAGAAGACTACCAAAGGAGTAAGGCTAGAAGGAGGAGTTTGAGGGTGGGGAACTGACAGCAACCAGGAGGCTGCGACCAGAAGGAGCTCGGGATGGTCGATGCGGGGAACAAGAAAGTAGGCCAGGAGGTGGCACCAAGAAGAGTTCAGGCAATGTGTAGGGATCATTAGTGACCGGGGACTCGAATTCGTGGCGGGACCACCAGCCAGTTTCAGCGGCGGGCACCCATGAGATTGGTATTAGAAGCATTGTGCTGTAACTCTTGGATTTGAAGGAAGCTTCGGCTCAAGTTCTGGAATTTGTCCTCCTCCAAAGTGATTTTCCTATCAAGTACTCCCTCCGCGATTTGGAGGGAAAGTGACACATTCGACTTTCGCCAAAATAACAGCCAAATTAAAGGAATTCCCCGATGGGTTTGTTCTTTGAGTCGTGTGCGTGAAATGATGATTTTCTGGCCTTGAAAAACTATTGAAAAATCATTTTTAATTTAAAAAAAAAGTCTATGCAGGACATATCCACTGCTGTATCTTTGAGAAAGGTAGACCCGCCTATTCGACATTGCTGTGTCTTACTCGGCGAATTTCTTGCCCAATTTTTCCCACCTCTCTTTCTAGCACCACCCTTGACCCACTTGATCGATTTTGCAAAAGGAAACGTCCTAAGGGCTAGCCATTCGGAGAAGAAGGCTGGACGATTGTCCTTAAGGACGTCTTTTATTAACGAAAGGATCCATATTCCTCTTAGCGCTTCAAGACTTGAATCTGGATATCGGAAAGAACACCTTAACATTGAATGTAGACTGCAGTTCTGTTCGAGTGACCTATTCCAATAGGCATTTGAACGATTTTCATTGGAATTCGGAGATTCAAAAAGTTGTGCTTTTCGAATGCATTCGGATGCGAATATTCGGAAAAACCGTCTTTTTCGAATATATTCGAATTCGAATATTTGAAAAATGTAAGCAGTCGATAGTATTCGGATATTCGGAAAATTTTCAAGAACACAACTACAATGGAGACACGTGCGCTGCATCTCAACAGAAGAATCCTGCTTTAAAACGAAGACACCGCAATCTCGAGGTTGATGCGAATCATTGAAGACTCCTGCTCAGAACAGACGACGTGGTTCGAACCAAGTTCGTCATATCCTCACTCGGAAATATCACTTTCTTAGAAAAATTCGTCGAATTACAGAAATCCCTTTACATTAGTTAACGATAAAACTCGTTCAAAACTATTACACACAGTTAGTATAAATACATGCATGAGGTTTCACAAACATAAGGGTTGGTAATTGTAAAACATCAAAGCGAAGGAGGCATTAGTAGGTTGGAGCTGAACGACTTACCTACAGTAACTTTTCGATATTGCTGTTATTTTTATTCGCGCATAGTGGAAGGAGAATTCAGCTTCCTAACGGTAAAGTTTGGAGTTGTCTGGATCTTGCTGGTCACTACTCAGTCGACGTAAGCTCATAAAACATTAGGTTGCTTAGGGCTGTATTTATATTTATTTATTGGATAACAATGTAGTAGCTCCAGTAGGGCATGAAGACGTTCTCCACATTTGGTTGACCAAAGTGGAAAGGTGGAACTGAATTCTGTGTAGACAGTAGATGAATAGATTAAGCAAAATGGTAGCGTTTTCTACACTGATGGTAAAGAATGCATAAAGTTCTATCTGGGCTAAGGTCACAGCAGCTTAGTGTGGAGGAGGGGGAGACAGCTCCTTAGTCAACCACAGAAGGACAGGTGAAGGATTATCGGGATTGGCCGCAGCCGAGGAGCGTTCGTGATCTCCACCTCTCGGCGACGCAGTGAAGTCAGCCCGGAAAGTACCTTGGAGTATTGCAAATTTTGAAGCTGTTTGGGATACCTAGATAGCTTTCTGTCTAAAAAACCCAAAACGAATTTTACGACGGCGAATTCCAAGGTTGTGGGCTTACACAAAATTTCAATTTTACGGGCTAAGCACTTTCTGTGCTCTGTAAATAAGCCGAAAATGACCCTTTCTTCGCAAGTTCTTATGACTGTGCCAATCTAGTCACTGGTAGTAGTTTTTGCTCTAAGCCGTTAGATAACATTAAGCCTCCAGACGGCTTCAAGTGAGTATAATTAGTTAATAGCTACGACAGCTAGCTAGGAGTAATTCCAGCCAATTAAACAACTCATGGAACTCATCCTAGTCGGGGGGGGGGGGGGAAGGGTTGCGGTGGAGCACCATTGTGCTATCCAATAAAGATGGCAAAATTGAATGAAGGGCACAGACTCTACATGAAGACATCGTGGATGTCCTATAGGTGCTAAATTCAGAGAATGATAAACACAACTAATAGTTAAGACGCTTTAATCATGGTTTGAAGAAAATATGGATAAAAATGTTTTTGTATTTAAATGTGTATTTTAGTGAATTTATTTACTACATACGACCGAAGATGCAATCAAACATAGAAGTTAGGTCCTAGCAAGGCATCGAACCGTAGAAATTTCGTCAAAGAATTTAAACAGTTTTGTGGCCCTTTCCTTTCTCTATCGATCGATCATTTACGCGTTGATACATGTGAGAAATTTGGCGGGAAAATGTGCTTTCAATTCAGAAGGGATCAAATGTCGGAGAACTTATGCACCAACCTAATACTTTTTACACAACGAAGGAAGAAATCGAAGATTTTTTACAGCTAAGTAAACCAACGAATATCTATTCTCTTATCGAATTCTCTTATCGACACGGTTTGATTGGAAATGTTGAGGTTCACGAAGAATTCCAATGTGGATGAGTTTTTCCTGAGCCTCTTAACAAGTGTCTTCAATGGCTGGACGTTGGAAAAGTCATTGTCCTGCTTTTGTGCTCGACCATTTTAGCTATTTAGCCCTTTTTAGGTGGAACAGCCTGCTCTTGGACGGATATCATTGTTCCCGCCTATGTGAGTACAACAGTCTCACAACTCAGGTCTAATCTTCTTCTTCTTCCACTGGGATCTGGCAAGCCTTGCTTTTTCTCAGAATTTACTCAGCTAGTTTAACAGTAAGAACTCACCGCTGGATGCTAGAGTCCTCGAAAAGTTAAGGTAGTTCAGCAACGACGACCGTGACCCCGCTACCGGAGCAGCAATGAATGAGCTGAATTCGACATGATCGATGATGACGAAATGAAGGCCCTGCCTGATCATCAGGGTTTCCAAACGGGAGCCTTCTGTGACCGTTACGAAATCCTACTCCTACTATATATAAAGAAGCAAGCCGAACACCTCGGCAGCCGTGCATGGCGAGCCGTAGACGTGCCAAACACATCGGCAACCGTGCATGGCGAGCCGCAGACGTGCCGAACACGACGGTAACCGTGCATGGCGAGCCGTAGGCGTGCCGAACACGTCGGCAACCGTGCATGGCGAAAACGTGCCGAATACGTCGGCAACCGTGCATGGCGAGCCGCAGACGTGCCGAATACGTCGGCAACCGTGCATGGCAAGCCGTAGACGTGCCGAACACGTCGGCGGCACGAAACTTCGGCCCTGGGGTAATCGAGGTCGCTGAACACGAATCTGAAGTCGACCAATCGATATCGATCGATATTATCGATTTTTTGAGGGTGGCGCGAAACTTCGGCCCTGGGGTAATCGAGGTCGCTGAACACGAATCTGACGTCGGATCAATCGATCCATCTCGATTAACATAAAGGTCAGAAGGCCTAGGGAAGAATAGGAAACCCATAGCGGCCATGGCGTCCTATTCTCGGGGTTTGGAGGCGAAGCCCCACTAGGCCGACGTACGACTGGTCGTCGATAAACGGGGCCTGGAGGGTATGTGCAGCGGGAAGATCCATGCTTGATTTGCTACGAACCTGTACGGGGTTTTCGGCCCGACACGGTGTAATAAATAGTATCTTTGGGAGTATCTCAAGTAGGTCCTCAGACGTTGAGCTGGGCAGCTTCTACCCACATGAGAGTGCAAATCCGTTGTTCAAAGGATCTATGTTAAGCCATGGCATTTACTCAATCGTGCTGAAGTTCTAGGTGTCAGTTTATGTATTAGGCCTTATTCAAAATATACACATGCTACATTTCAACTTGGCTAGACGATTAGTGGGGAAAGCTGCTAGCTCAACCTTGGGACATCTGTGATCAGGTTCTAGCTATCGTGTTCTTTACGAATACTTGGTAGTAGCATTTTTTCCCTGATAGTTGGAAATGTGTCACCATGTGCTCATCCTGAAGACTTTGGAGTTCCTTCAAGAAGATTCCTCTGTGACACCTGTCGCCTCGTTGATGGTTGAGTTGCTCGAGCGGGCGTCAGCAACATCTCCGTTCGTCTTGGTCGCGTGCCAGAGTGTTCCACTAGATGCTGCTCTCCCAATGGCACAAACGGCGCCGCATCGTTCGTTCAGAAGTCTCATAATGTAGCCCGACCAAAGCGTTGGGTCGTGCGTCGCCCTGGCATTCGAGACCCTACTGAAATCAGTCGGTGACGTCTCTCGTCCACCGGGTGTCCGCGAAGCGCATCATGCAGCCGGCCCACCTAATTTTTGACGACTGGGCCGATGCGACAGCGTCTCTGAACCTTGCTGCAGTCCTGTAGATGAATTTTCACCAGTTCTCAGACAGCCGTGAACTGCCAGACGGATCACTTTCAGGGGCAAAAATCTGATGGCTAGTGAACAGACGGCTAACATTTCAACAGATTTTCTTTGGCAGAATTTTTTTCTTCAGAAGCGGCAGAAGTTAGAAACAGCAAAAGCTAGAAGAAATACGCTGTCGTTCTTCACTTCAGTTACATTATCAATCAAATAAATATTTTCTAATTCTGGACAAATGTATGGCACAAACTCTTCAGACGAGCAATTCCTTGTGTTGGAACACTTTGAGATCGCACAAGACACTGTCTGACCAAAGGGATAGAAATTCTAACTTCGTTTCGTTAAAATGTGTACGCACTTTTTCTTAAGACACGCTGTGTGAAACAGCTTTTTACGGAAGTTTTCTTAAAGAAAAGATTATTTTACCATTGTTATGAGAGGCCTATTTTGAACGTTGAGTTTAAAATAAACTGCCCTTTAAAGCGTGTGATCTACGGATAGAAAAGCGTTCTGTACTGGAACTTTATTTTTTTGTGACTGCGCTGGCGAAAAAACAGCTGTTTAATCGTGACAGAGTGCGTTCTGTCTTCGAACTCTGTCAACCGAGATATATTAGGGTGGGCTAAAATCTCTTTATAACTCAATTATAACTCAACGGTGCTGAGGAAGTATTTGCCATTAAGGTCAATGACCTTGCTGCCATCGATCATCCAACTTCATGACACCACCCTAACCCGAACTGCTTGAGCCTGGTGTTGATCAACTGCTCGATATGGTTGTCAAGGACTCCTTGGGTTTTTGTGTCCCTTCCGACTAGGAAGTCCTGTAGGCTCAAGTAGTAGTGGTAGTTGCATTTAGAGATGTCCAGCGAAAACGGTGGGTGAGGCATGTGAACGTAGCCCAGCTGGCCAAGCTTATCCGTGCTTACTTGTTCCCGATGGGGTGCGGCGTTGTCGAAGAGGAGAACCTTCTTGAAGCGCTGCGAATGAACAAGAGCGAGTCGCCGGCCCATCTCCTCTATTTCGTTCACCATGGCCTTGGAGTTCATCGCGGTGCTCTTGGGAAACAGCCTCCGGTAAACCGATCCATGGGCGCAGACCCAAAAGCTCCAAAGATGCTTCTCGCCGTGAACAGCTCGCCGAACGAAGGTCGGTAACAGGTCACCAGGCCTCACCCAGACTCGCTGCTTGGCAGGGTCAAGGAAGAAGACGTACTTCTCATCTTGCGTGAATATTGAGCCCAGGCTGCTCGGGGTTGGGAATTGGGCGAGATTTGCGCGACACAGGTCGACTCGTCAGACCGGGGTTTCGGCATGGGACAGACTGGGGTTTTGGCATGCTTCTGGAAAGGGCGGAAGCGGCCACTTCTCATGTGGCCCTCAGTAAGTAGCATACAAACATACAAATACGAGAAGCACGAAACCGGACTCCAGTCACGACATATATGGGCACGGCAAGGAGAGTCTCATTACTTTTGCCCCCCCCCCCCAATAAGTGAAGCCATCACGATCAGGGTAGCAGCCTGGAATGGAGTTTCGGGTCAATTTCTATATTAAACTGGATGAACAGAATATAGAAGACAAATACAGAAGCACCTCTAATCAGCTGAAGAAAAGAGCTTCGGTACGTTGACCGGATTCCAGACACCGGCGCCATGCAGTCAAAGCCTCAACTGCAGCTTCTTATGTATCCTCAGCTTCTCAGCGGACTCGGAACACGTTGGTGGCTAGACTGCGATTTCTTACACAATTCCTGGCATGCGGACCTTTGGCCTTCTGACACGGTCGTTTAGAATTGGAAGAAGTCTTCTTCGTCGCTCCAAGGTTTTGCGCAGGTGCTTTGACAGCGTGCAGCCTTCTAGGAATTCCACTCCAGATGGTGTTTTTCTCTAGCATAGTCGTAAACTGTTTTCTATAACCTACAAACATCGCTTCATGTGTACAAGTAGAGGAGAGGCATTCAAACTGCTGCTCGTAGAAGTGGCATATTTTAGAATTCTAAGAGAATTCTAAACATAAGGCAATTTTGCTTAAAATGTAACATTTGAATAGTTATGAGTTGCTGAATAGAAGCTCCGAAGCAGCCTCTTCGAGGTAGAGAGTTCGGTGATCGACGTCTACTGGAAATGGAGGTTTCTGAATTCTTTTCCTTACAGCCTTCGGAATTCAGGCGGAAAGGAATTGAAAGGCTGCATCTATGTATTGGGTTGATCGAAAAGTCTTGCAACACTAACACAACAATATTACAATACAATAGAATATAATACAATGTACAAAAACTCAGTCCACGATATATCCCTTATTTTCCAAGTCTAAGATCCTGCCCATTTTTCAACCAGCCTTTCAATTCCTTTCCGCCTGAATTCCGAGGGCTGTGAGAAAAAGAATTCAGAAACCTCCATTTCCAGTTGACGTCGATCATCGAACTCTCTACCTCGAAGGTGCTGCTTCAGAGCTCTGAGCAGGTGGCAGTCAGAACGAGCGAGGTCTGGAGAGTACAGCGAATGGGGCAGAACTTCCCAGCCTAACTCCTGGATTTTCTCGTGACTCCCTTTTGCGACATGAGGACGCGCGTTGTCGTGCAGCAGGTGGACATTTTCCCGTTCTGGACGTTTTTGGCGCATGGCGTCGGCCAAGCCCTGGAGCTGGGTAGCGTAGACAGATGCTGTGACTGTGGTTTCACTATCCAGCAACTTCCAGGAGGCATGCCTTCTGAGTTCCACCAGCAACACAGAAGAACTTTCTTCTCGTGGTGTCCACGTTTCGGTTGTCTTGGAGCCGCTTATCCGTGTGAGAGCCGTTGGCTCTTGCGGGTGTGGTTCTCACAAAGAACCCAGCTTTCATCACCAGTAGCAATGTCCTTCGGAAAGTCCTTTCTGTGCGGGCGAAGAAGCAGCGACTCAGCAACACTGATTCGGCATGCCTTGTCAGAGTCCCGCAGCTCATGTGGTCCCCAAGACGGCAAAACTTTGCGGTGCCAAGGATCTTCAGCTGCCTCACGACGGTGCTTTGCGTACATCCAAGTGTCGCCGCCAATTCGTGAGTGGTTGAATTCGGCTTCACCATGAAGGCTTCGCGCAAACTGTTTTCTTCTACATCAGAGGGGCGTCCGGAACGAGGTCGACCTTCGAGGGGTATATCTCCAGCCTTGAAGCGCTAATACCAACGGGCCACTGTGGAGTAGTGAATGACTTCTTCCTTGAATGCAGCATAGATGTCAGGAGCTGCAGTCCTTGTGGAATGGCCTTGCGGAAATTCGTAGTAGACGATAGGTAATAGGATGCTGCTGCTTGTCGTTGACATTGTTGCTGTATTCGTACTCGACGAGGCCGTATATGTACAGTATGCTTGAGGAAGCTTCGAGAATGTATTGTGACGTCACCACACAAGATCAATACTGTAAGAGCTTTAACTAATTTAACAGGCAGTAGCGTAGTGTTGCAAGACTTTTCGATCAACCTAATATTTCCCGCAATAAATTCAGCGAATCAATTCTACTCAGATGGGAGATTTCTTGCTGAATTAGTCCAGTGTATCTTTCGATTATATTATTTATTACATTATTTATCTAAATGTCTTCTTTAAAACACACTAAAACACCCTCTGAAAAACCGGTTCGATAAGGATTCTTAATTTTTGGAACTGGCCGTTTTGAGACGAATAGCTGAGGAAGGTTAAACGATTGTTAGAGCAAAATAAAATGAAAAACTGTTCTCAAAATCCCTTTGGAGAGATGAGTTCAACAGTAGAGTCCGCTACTCCGAACGCTTCGTAAGCATACATCACTCTTAAGCACTCAGGAAATCCTATTTTTCTAAAAGTCTGTTTCAGTATAGATCAAATCTGGGAGCCACTCAAGATTGTGTCGCATTTCATTGTTTGCCCTCCCTGCGCTAATCGAAAGAATACCATTTTCACGTCAGACTGGACGCTTTTCAAATCAAATTGTACACTCTTCTAAGCTAGCTTAATACTTTTAAAATCAAACCGCATTCTTCTAAATCGAAATGAACTAGTTCTACATTAAACTAGAGACTCTCCAAAAATACCCAATAAGTGGAAACATTGTTAGAAATTTTATAAAATCTCTAAAAATGTTATTTGTTCAAGGAAAGTTTTAGTATTACTTTCTTTGATGTTTTAATTCAGCTACCCAATAAGTGGACACATTGTTAGAAATTTTATAAAAATTTTTATTTCGTAGGAACAGCTAAGATTTAAAGGTTGTTTTTATACTGTCAAAAACGAGACTGCGCCATGCCACTGTCCGAAACTTTGCGATTTTTATTCAATTGATAGCAATATTTATGTTTGCATGCATTTTGACACCTGCAAATAATGCAACATAAACAACGCAACAACAACGTAAGAAGCGCGCATATCCTAAGTCTGTTGCTGCATGTGAGCAGTATGTGTTTACACTATCAATCAAATAGACATTGCGACTTGCTTTTCGAGTGCATGGCGCGATCCAGTCTTTTAATGCACTACATGATCGCTGCCTTGCTGTGCTTTAAAGCAGAATTTTATTTTATTTTTTCTTAAAAGATAATTTCTTAAATTAAATTCAACACAACACATCTTGAGACAGGTGGAATAAAAAATTTCAAAGAAGGTTCTACCAAATTTTTGTTGAAAAAATAATACTCTAATTATCTTAGTAAGTCTTAATTTAATCCGGTTAAAGATAATTTCGATTTGGAAGAGTTCGCTTCGATTTCAAAAGTCCTGGGCTTAGGCCTAGAAGTGTGTTCAATTTGACGTGTTTGGGGGGGGGGGGGGGGGGCAAAACTAATGAGACTCTCCTTGCCGTGCCCATATATGTCGTGACTGGAGTCGGTTTCGTGCTTCTCGTATTTGTATGTTTGTATGCTACTTACTGAGCGCCACATGAAAAGAGACCGCTTCCGCCCTTTTCAGAAGCATGCCAAAACCCCAGTCTGTCATGAGACAGTCATGAGACATCATGCCGAAACCCCGGTCTGACGAGTCAACCTGTGTCGCGCAAATCTCGCCCAATTCCCAACCCCGAGCAACCTGGGTTCAATATTCACGCAAGATGAGAAGTACGTCTTCTACCTTAACCCTGCCAAGCAGCGAGTCTGGGTGAGGCCTGGTGACCTGTTACCGACCTTCGTTCGGCGGAATGTTCACGGCGAGAAGCACTTGAGATTTTGAGTCTGTGCCCATGGACAGGTATATGTACAGGAAGCTGATAGACTCCAAGGCCATGGTGAACGAATTAGAAGAGATGGACCGGCGACTCGCTCTTATTCATTCGCAGCGCTTCAAGAAGGTTCTCCTCTTCGACAACGCCGCACCCCATCGGGAATAAGTGACCACGGATAAGCTTGCCCAGCTCGGCTACATGCCTCACCCACCATATTCGCCGGACATCTCTCCATGCGACTAGCACCACTTCTTGGGCCTATGGGACTTCCTGGTCGGAAGGTGCACGAAGACCCAAACAGAACTCGACAACCATATCGAGCAGTTGATCACCACCAGGCCCAAGCAGTTCTGGTTAGGGTGGTATCAGGAAAGAGGCTGAGCGATGGCAGCAAGTCATTGACCTTAATGGCGAACACATTCCTCAGCACCGTTGAGTTGTAATTGAGTTATAAAGAGATTTGGGCCCACCCTAATATATCTCGGTTGACAGAGTTCGAAGACAGAACACACTCTGTCGCGGTTAAACAGCTGTTTTTTCGCCAGTGCAGTCACAAAAAAAATAAAGTTCCAGTACAGAACGCTTTTCTATCCGTAGATCACACGCTTTAAAGGGCAGTTTATTTTAAACTCAACGTTCAAAATAGGCCTCTCATAACAATGGTAAAATAATCTTTTCTTTAAGAAAACTTCCGTAAAAAGCTATTACACACAGCGTGTCTTACAAAGAAGTGCGTACATATTTTAACGAAACGAAGTTAGAATTTCTATCCCTTTGGTCAAACAGTGTCTTGTGCGATCTCAAAGTGTTCCAACACAAGGAATTGCTCGTCTGAAGAGTTTGTGCCATACATTTGTCCAGAATGTGAAAATATTTATTTGATTGATAATGTAACTGAAGTGAAGAACGACAGCGTATTTCTTCTAGCTTTTGCTGTTTCTAACTTCTGCCGCTTCTGAAGAAAAAAATTCTGCCAAAGAAAATCTGTTGAAATGTTAGCCGTCTGTTCACTAGCCATCAGATTTTTGCCCCTGAAAGTGATCCGTCTGGCAGTTCACGGCTGTCTGAGAACTGGTGAAAATTCATCTACAGGACTGCAGCAAGGTTCAGAGACGCTGTCGCATCGGCCCAGTCGTCAAAAATTAGGTGGGCCGGCTGCATGATGCGCTTCGCGGACACACGGTGGACGAGAGACGTGACCGACTGATTTCAGTAGGGTCTCGAATGCCAGGGCGACGCACGACCCAACGCTTTGGTCGGACTACATTATGAGACTTCTGAATGAACGATGCGGCGCCGTTTGTGCCATTGGGAGAGCAGCATCTAGTGGAGCACTCTGGCACGCGAGCAAGACGAATGGAGATGTTGCTGACGCCCGCTCGAGCAACCCAGCCATCAACGAGGCGACAGGTTTCACAGACGAATCTTCTTGAAGGAACTTCAAAGTCTTCAGGCGGAGCACATGATGACACATTTCCAACTATCAGGTAAAAAACAGCTACTACCAAGTATTCGTAAAGAACACGATAGCTAGAACCTGATCACAGATGTCCCAAGGTTGAGCTAGCAGTTTTCCAAACTAATCGTCTAGCCAAGTGGAAATGTAGCTTGTGTATATTCTGAATAAGGCCTAATACATAAACTGACACCTAGAGCTTCAGCACCATTGAGTAAACATAGATCCTTTGAACAACGGATTTGCAATCTCATGTGGGTAGAAGCTGGTGGCGATGTCCGTTCCTCCACGTGGTGCCACTGGAAACTGCTTGCTTTTGCAAGCCGAGCCAAACACGGACATTCGAATGCAGGCGACAGGCCCTAGTGACAGGCCGGCCTACGAACATTTTGTGTCACATCATATGGTTGATGACGTTTCAGACTTCTCGAGATAATGCTACGGCGTCCGCGGGAGCCGACGCGCACTCGCAAAGCCCGGCGAGTGTGAAAAGTGTGCGAGGGTCCCTGATGCGAGGACGGCATCGGGGGGCAACTGAGCTAGTCCGAAAGTCCCGTAACGTAGGCAAGACCCGCGTAGCAACGTTGAATGTGGGTACGTTGACGGGCCGCTCGTGCGAGTTGGTAGAAGCACTGGAGCGAAGAAAGATAGATTTCTGTGCGGTGCAGGAGACGAGGTGGTCCTGCAGCAAGTCAAGGGCATAGGACGTGGCTTCAAGGCCGTTCTATGTGGAAGTCCCAGGACCACCAGTGGTGTCGGTGTGATCGTCTCCGAGCGTTTCCGTGACGCGATTGCAAGCGTAGAACGTTTCGATGACCGCTTGATGAAGATTGTTGTCGCCGTAGAAGAGCGACGATGCCATTTCTTTTCTGCGTATGCTCCGCAGACAGGCTGTTCCGAGCAAACCAAGGACGAGTTCTGGTCCCTGCTTGATGAGAAGACAGCGGAAGTACCGTCACAAGATATGGTTGTTGTGGCCGGTGACCTTAATGGTCACGTCGGAGCAACGAAAGACGGCTACAACTGTCATGGTGGTTTTGGATATGGGTCGCGCAACGCCGATGGTGAGCGTATACTTGAGTATGCAGACTCACATGACCTCACCATCGTGAACACCAAATTTCGAAAGCGTGACTCCCACCTCATCTCGTTTTATAGCGGGAATGCTAAAACGCAGATTGACTATGTCCTTGTTAGGCGTCGCGACCAAGGCCTTGTCACAGACGCGAAGACCGTGCCGTATGAGACGGTTGCCACGCAACACCGTCCACTGATCTGCTCGCCGAAGATCACACCTTCGAGGTGTAAACATGTCGAGCGATGTGGGTCGGCTAGAATCAAATGGTGGCGACTGAAAGAGAAGGAAGCGGCAGTTATTTCTCGCATTCGGTTGCCGACAGTGACAACTGTCGACGAAACCTGGAAGGACGCTACCGATGCGATAACTCGGGCTGCACGCCTTGAACTCGGCACAACGAAGCCTGGACGACGCTGGGTCGACAAGCAGGCATGGCTGTGGACTGATGATGTCAGAGAGAAAGTCCGAGAAAAGAAACGGCTCTATCACGTGTTTATCGGTGATAAAACAGTCCATAATTGGCGGAACTATCGAGAAGCAAAGAAAGCGGCAAAGAAGGCAGTGGCCGCTGCTAAAGCCGCATACTACGCTGAAGTCAGCGAAAAACTGGAAACGCGCGATGGTGAGCGTTATATTTACCGACTCGCCAAAGCTCGCTGTCGCCAAGCAGAAGACATTGAGAAGTTCTTTGGCATTAACGACGAGAGCGGTCATCTTCTGATGGATCGTAAGAGGGCTGTGAAGCGATGGCACGACTACTTCGAGGAAATCTCGAATGTAGAATTTGAACATCCTGCTGTTCCTTTTGCATCACCTGTATACGGTCCCATTCAGAAGATCACAGTGAGCGAAACTGAAGCAGCCCTGAGGAAGATGAAGTCAGGCAAAGCCACTGGTCCCGATGACCTGCCAGCTGACCTGTGGAAGTCGAAGGGTTGGTGCCCTGCTGACTGGCTGACTGCGTTTTTCAATCAGGTTGTTGCTGAGAAGAAAGTGCCTGAGGGTTGGCAGCAAAGCACGACCATCCCGATTTGGAAGAAGAAGGGCAGTCCTGCAGACAGCGCCAGTTACCGTCCAATTCGTCTTCTTTCGCACACCATGAAAATCTTTGAGCGAATTGTCGACGGACGTATCCGGGATGTCGTACAGCTTTCCACGAATCAGTGTGGTTTCGTATCTCGCTGTGGCACCGTTGATGCCATTCACGCCGTTCGTCTTCTGCTAGAGAAGCACCGCGAGAAACAGAAACCGGTGCATTTTGCCTTTCTGGACTTGGAGAAGGCCTTCGACCGCGTTCCGCGAGATGTTATATGGTACGCGTTGCGACAACATGGTATCCCTGAAGAGCTTATTGAGTGGGTGCGCATTCTATACTCTTGCCCAAGGAGTCGAGTGCGAGCGCCAGCGGGCACCTCGATGGAGTTTCCCATCTCTGTAGGGTGCATCAGGGATCTGCGCTATCCCCACTGCTCTTCGTGGTCGTGATGAATGCAATCTCACGAGATCTCCAAATGGCGGCACCTTGGACGCTGCTGTATGCTGACGACGTCATGCTTGCATGTGAAGACAAAACCGAACTCGAGCGACAGGCACAGGCGTGGTGCGATCGTTTGGCATTGTTCGATCTCAAGCTAAACGTCAAAAAGACGGAATACTTGACGACGGATGTGAATGAGCACGGATCTATTAAGATCGATGGTACTGAGCTCTCACGAGTGACATCTTTCAAGTATCTTGGGTCAACAGTCACGTCCGATGGCAGCTTAAAGATGGAGGTGAATGCGCGTGTGAGTGCAGCCTGGTCCAAATGGCGCTCGCTGACTGGGGTGCTTTGCGACAGGACAATACCTGAGCACCTCAAATCGAAGGTTTATAGAACAGTAGTCCGCCCAGTAGCGACGTACGGTGCTGAGTGCTGGCCCGTGACGAAGGAAGTTGAAAGCCGCCTCAGTGTAATGGAGACGAAGATGCTACGGTGGACGGCTGGAGTTACGCGTTTGGACCGCGTTCGTAACGACACCATACGACAGAGGTTCGGTGTCGCCCCGATATCCGAGAAGCTGCGCGAAGCTCGTCTTCGATGGTACGGCCACGTCCTTCGCGCTAACGACGACACCGTGTGTAAGATTGGCCTGAATCTTGTGGTCTCTGGAAAGCGGCCCAGAGGACGCCCGAAGCAACGTTGGCTAGACACGTTGCACTTGGACTTAAAGATTGCTGGTGTACACCCTGATCAAGCATTTGATCGGGAGAATTGGCGTCACCACACCAGAAGAGCGGACCCCGCCACCAAGCGGGACAGACGCTAATGAAAATGATGATGATGTGGGTAGAAGCTGCCTAGCTCAACGTCTGAGGACCTACTTGAGATACTCCCAAAGATACTATTTATTACACCGTGTCGGGCCGAAAACCCCGTACAGGTTCGTAGCAAATCAAGCATGGATCTTCCCGCTGTACATACCCTCCAGGCCCCGTTTATCGACGATTTCGTAACGGTCACAGAAGGCTCCCGTGTGGAAACCCTGATGATCAGGCAGGGCCTTCATTTCGTCATCATCGATCGTGTCGAATTCAGCTCATTCATTGCTGCTCCGGTAGCGGGATCACTGTCGTCGTTGCTGAACTACCTTAACTTTTCGAGGACTCTAGCATCCAGCGGTGAGTTCTTACTGTTAAACTAGCTGAGTAAATTCTGAAGAAAAGCAAGGCTTGCCAGATCCCAGTGGAAGAAGACGAAGAATAGGCCTGAGTTGTGAGACTGTTGTACTCACATAGACGGGAACAATGATATCCGTCCACTAGCAGGCTGTTCCACCTAATTCGACGGCCTTAGTGTTCAGTTTATTACCCTGCTACACTTCTACTCGGGCTGAATCCTATTCCCAACTTTAGGGTTTCTTTTAGTCTGTGAAGTTTAGGTGGAGAAAAGTGCATGAATTAAGAATTACATATTGGGATTCAGAAGAGGGAGGGTCATCCTCTGTCAACATCCTCCTACGTTAGAAGACAAATTACTACTGAGGTACATCAGACATCAGGTTGTCCTAGTTCGGAGCGAACGCAACATTGCTTTACTGTACATTTTCCTGAATTCAGCTGAATATCTTGCTGCTTCATAATATGAAAGTAGTCTCAGATGAGTTCAGGGTAGGAAATGCCGTGGCGCGAGGTGGATGCTACGGTAATTTGCGATTCATTCACCCCATCCCCTCCAAATCCCCCATAGGATCGATCCCCAAAATGGGCTAAAATGGTCGAGCACAAAAGCGGGACAATGACTTTTCTAACGTCCAGCCATTGAAGACACTTGTTAAGAGGCTCAGGAGAAACTCTTCCACATTGGGAATTCTTCGTGAACCCCATCATTTCCAATCAAACCGCGTCGATAAGAGAATAGATATTCGTTGGTTTATTTAGCTGTAAAAAATCTTCGATTTCTTCCTTCGTTGTGTAAAAAGTAGTTTTACTGCTCAGAAGGAACAAACAAGCCTCATGTAGGCTTCTCATCTGAGTTCAATTCCACATTCAATCCTCGTTTTCTTTTTCGTTGAATTCTTTGACAAAATTTCTACGGTTCGATGCCTTCTAGGACCTGACTTCTATGTTTGATTGCATCTTCGGTCGTATGTAGTGAATAAATTCACTAAAATACACGTTTAAATACAAAACCATTTTTATCCATATTTTCTTCAAACCATGAATAGAGCCTCTTAACTACTAGTTGTGTTTATCATTCTCTGAATTTAGCACCTATAGGACATCCACGATGTCTTCATGTAGAGTCTGCGCACTTCATTCAATTTTGCCATCTTTATTGGATAGCACAATGGTACTCCACCGCGACCCTCCCCCCGCCCACTAGGATGAGTTCCGTGAGTTGTTTAATTGGCTGGAATTACTTCTAGCTAGCTGTCGTAGCTATTAACTAATTATACTCACTCGAAGCCGTCTGGAGGCTTAATGTTACCTAACGGCTTAGAGCAAGAACTACTACCAGTGACTAGATTGGTACAGTCATAAGAATTTGCGAAGAAAGGGTCATTTTCGGCTTATTTACAGAGCACAGAAAGCGCTTAGCCTGTAAAATTCAAATTTTGTGTACGCACACAACCTTGGAATTCGCCGTCGTAAAATTCGTTTTGGATTTTTTAAACAGAAAGCTATCTAGGTATCCCAAACAGCTTCAAAATTTGCAATACTCCAAGGTACTTTCCGGGCTGACTTCACAGCGTCGCCGAGAGGTGGAGATCACGAACGCTCCTCGGCTGCGGCCAATCCCGATAATCCTTCACTTGTCCTTCTGCGGCTGACTATGGAGCTGTCTCCCCCTCCTCCACACTACGCTGCTGTGACGTTAGCCCAGATAGAGCTTTATGCATTCTTTACCATCAGTGTAGAAAACGCTACCATTTTGCTTAATCTATTCATCTACTGTCTACACAGAATTCAGTTCCACCTTTCCACTTTGGTCAACCAAATGTGGAGAACGTCTTCATGCCCTACTGGAGCTACTACATTGTTATCCAATAAATGAATACAAATACAGCCTTTGTTTTATGAGCTTACGTCGACTGAGTAGTGACCAGCAAGATCCAGACAGCTCCAAACTTTATCATTAGAAAGCTGAATTCTCCTTCCACTATGCGCGTATAAAAATAACAGTAATACCAAAAAGTTGCTGTAGGTTAATTCGTTCAGCTACGACCTACTAACGCCTCCTTCGCTTTGATGTCTTACAATTACCAACCCTAGTCTTTGTGAAACCTCACGCATGTATTTATACTAACTGTGTAATAGTTTTGAACGAGTTTTATCGTTAACTAATGTAAAGGGATTTCTGTAATTCGACGAATTTTTCGAAGAAAGTGATCTTTCTGAATGAGGATACGACGAACTTGCTTCGGACCACGTCGCCTGTTCTGAGCAGGAGTCTTCAATGATTCGCATCAACCTCGAGTTTGCTGTCTTCGTTTTAAAGCTGGATTCTTCTGTAGAGATGCAGCGCACGTGTCTCCATTGTAGTTGTGTTCTTGAATTTTTTCGAATATTCGAATACTATCGACTGCTTACATTTTTCAAATATTCGAATTCGAATATATTCAAAAAAGGCTGTTTTTCCGAATATTCGAATTCGAATGCATTCGAAGAAAGAATTTTTTGAATATCCGAATTCAAATGAAAATCATTTAAATGCCTATTGGAATAGGTCACTCGAACAGAACTACAGCCTCCGTTCGATGCTAAGGTGCTCTTTCCGATATCCAGATTCAAGTCTTGAAGCGCTAAGAGGGAACATGGACCCTTTCGTTAGTAACAGACGCCCTTAAGGACAATCGTCCAGCCTTTTTCTCCGAATGGCTAGCCCTTAGGACGTTTCCTTTCGCAAAATCGATCAAGTGGGTCAAGGGTGGTGCTAGAAAGAGAAATGGTAAAGAAAATTGAGCAAGAAATTCACCGAGTAAGACACAGCAATGTCGAATAGGCGGGTCCACCTTTCTCAAAGATACAGCAGTGGATATGTCCTGCATAGATTTTTTAAATTAAAAATAATTTTTCTATAGTTTTTTAAGGCCAGGAAAATCATCATTTCGCGCACTCGACTCAAAGAACAAACCCGTCGGGAAATTCCTTTAATTCGGCTGTCATTTTGGCGAAAGTCGAATGTGTCACTTTCCCTCCAGATCGCGGAAGGAGTACTTGATAGGAAAATCACTCTGGAAGAGGACAAATTCCAGAAGTTGGAACGAAGCGTTCTTCAAATCCAAGAGTTACGGCACAACGCCTCTACTACCAGCCTCATGGGTGACCGTCGCTGGAACTGGCTGGTGGTCCCGCCACGAATTCGCGTCCCCGATCTCGGCTTCTGCTCAGCTTCGTCGTCATTTCGCTTCTGTCGGTGGGCCTAGACGGTGACCAATGTCGCTACTTTTTCTCGTTTCCAGTGGAACTTCTTCGGGATTTGAGCTCTTCTTGAAGCTTTTCCCTCCCACAGACCGCTGTTCTGGATGTTACACTACAAGTTTTCTTTGCCGCCATGTTTGCTAAGCACATTTGCACATTGTTCTTTTCAGAGTGATTGATCTGAAATCGTTGTGGTTCTACCGAATATGGACGAGGAGGAAGACAACAGTGTAAGAAACAGACCCGGTACTCCGCACCCGTTCGCGTTCGGAAAAGGTCCACTGACGCCATCCTTTGGCCGGTGAGTTCCACTACGAGAGTCCGTCGTTTCCTGACAAGCCAGGGAATGCCTTCAGCTTCCCGTGGAACTTCGAGGAACTTAGGAACGAGACCTATGCCATGTAGAAGAGCTTGAAACGCTGATTAAAAATATACTCTCCAATTTTTGCTAAGTGAATCCCCTAAGCGAGTGCTGGCCGATGAAAGTTCGAGTTGACAACTGTGTGCCGCCTGCTGATGGGCAGGCACGTAATCAGCGCAGGCATTAGCAAAGTTGCGGCGGCGGCACAGTGGCAGTGTTCTCGCCTTACAGGAAGACGGTGACAGGTTTGGTCCCCATCGATGCTGCTGTTTTTGCATTTTGTGACTTATCGTCAGAGACACCATTTATCCACATTTCCAACCTATTTATGAACAAAAGCCTGGCAACAACTATCATATACATTTCCCGAGCTCTTCGAAGCGGAACAATAGCAAATTTTGATCATCACTTACGGCAAGTCAAAACTTGATGCTAGGTTCGTAATCAGCGCCCCAAATAACACAGTAATAATAGTGCCATAATCCTTGTCGATCGAGGGTGATGACCGAAGTGTGGAACCATTAGGGTGAAAGCTACGAGTGTGCTACGGTGTGGATAGGCTATAGGCAAATCAAAAAATCGATGCTGTTACGTTCGATTGCTTATTTATCAGTAAGGAAAGCATAAATTTCCAGCTCATAAGCATTACACTTCCCCTACACATTTGTTTGCAATCTTCCATCGTTGTTGAAGGTTGATACATCGGTAGCCACTCTTACAAGTTGGACGCTGACTCCGTTCATGTTAAGAAAAAAATCTGAAATTTCCATCTGATACCGCCTTTTCATCCTGAGACGGTTCGGCTGTTCGAAAACCATCTGGCATTTGTTAAGGAATTTCCGCCTTACGGCAAGTTAAGGTAGATATGAATAAATGAGGGTGATGAGGTCAGGGGCACCAATTTCGCCCAAACTTTGCGCATGGGGTTATTTGGGGGGGGGGGGCTGATCACGAATCTAGCATCAGATTTTGACTTACCGTAAGCGATGACAAAATTTGTTCCACTTCGAAGAGCTCAGAAGATGTATATGATAGTTATTGCCAGGCTTTTGTTCAAAGATGTGTTGGAAATAAGGATAAATGGTAAAGCAAAAACATCAGCATCGACGGGGACCAAACCTGTCACCGTCTTCCTGCAAGGCGAGAATAATACCACTGCGCCGCCACCGCAACTTTGCTAACGCCTGCGCTGATTACGCAGCGCTTCGCCCATCAGCGTGCGACACACAGTTGTCAACTCGAAATTTCACCGGTCAGTACTCGCTTAGGAGATCCATTTAGCAAATTTGGAGGGTGTATTTGTAATCAGCGTTTCAAGCTCTTCCACATGGCCTAGGTCTCGTTCCGAAGTTCCATAGAAAGTTGAAGGCATTCCCTGGTAAGCGGGAGACTATTCCAACGGCACTTCCGAACGGCCGAAGTGGTTTATATGGTCAGAAGCGTCTCTGTTTCAGAAGTACGAAGTTGCAAGCATCTCAACCTGAGCCGTGCAAAAAAGGAGAGTTGTAGCCGATCAAATATTCCGTGCAATGACCTCTCGCAGTTATGTGTGTTTCTTCGTCGCAATCGACAGTGATCAGTGGCCCAGGGGATAGGGTGGTGAATTCCCGGGAAAAAGGCCGAGGATTTGAATCTGGTCCCTCTGGTTCCATTTTTACACGCTAATAAAAGTAAGGAATATTGGATTCAGCAGCAATGTGTTGGATTTCATTGCTTCGTACTCATCTTTTGGAGAACATAAACCGTTACTCTTCCATTTTCACTTTCTTTTGAAAATCTATCTTCCGGCTGCAGAATTTTTGAATTAAACCTGTAATATATGACATCACTATAAGAACCTAAGTATAAGGGATCGTTTAGTGCGATGCGCGACGCGATGTTATGATAGGCTCCCATATCGATCGCACGACGCGATGAATCGATATGGCAGCTTGTCATCACATCGCGTCGCGCGCACACTAAACGACCCCTAGCTATCGAGTAGCTAAAAATTAAAGACATCAAAGAGCTTGGAAAGGTTATTGATATAAATAAATGACCTTGGTTGGTGCTGTAGCGTTCCAACCGCTTGGTCGGAGTCATCCCATTTTGAATTCCATTTCCCATTTGAAAGCTAAACTGAACGCATATATCGATCTATGTCATAAACTCGTAGTTTTGTGTCGCAACGTTCCTTAAGATCCGTGGATGACTTCTTAAGTAATCTTTTGCAAGGTTTCTTCGTTCAGCAACTCGATTAAATGACAGTGAGCTGCAACCAGTCAACCAGTCTATCAATTTGAACAAAATTCAGTGATATTATACGCAAAACCAATTGTCTACACTTTCATAAACACGCAAAACGGCAACACAACGAGCGAAGTCGAACCCTCGACCTCTGTCCTATGGGTCCGCCGCCCTACCCTCTAGGCTACCGATCGCTGGCGCTAAGGTCGAAACAAACTCCTAACTGCGAGGGGCCAACGCATAGAGTCATTGACCGCCTGAAACTCTGCTCTTTGCAGGACTTGGGTCGAGATACTTTCATTTTTGTATTTCCGATGCAGAATCGCATTTATCCATATGCAACACTTCCGCATTTAAGACTAATCGTTGGATAGTCTCTTGCTACATAGGCGCTTCATTCTCCATAGACATGTTACAAAATGATACCTAAATTTGAGATTTTCAGCAGATGCTTCAGTCTTCCACGCGACATGGAACTAGCTGGAGCACTAAACGACTTCATGGTGGACGATATTCTCAGAGCGGACGACGACAAAGACAAAGCGAAGTCGCTCGACGCCGTGAACAAATCTCCTAAAGCCATCGACAGCTGGTTCAGCGGATTCCGCCGCCCCATGCCCGATCTGGACCTGAATCTCATGTTTAGAACTCCGGAGCCTGAACTTCGTTCCGATAGCGATAGCGATACGTCAGGCGATTCTTCTTCGGATTCCACTTCATATTCTCGCGACGACAACTCCTCTTCATCGTCTGCCACTAGTAGTCCAGACATTCTATTGCTGGATGATTCGATGGACAGCTTTACAGCTCAGTCAGTTGCAGATGATCAAGAACAGCTTCTCAACTTGGCAGCTCAGTTAGCTATTGAGAACGAAGAGCAACTTTTCAACTTGGCAGTCGTAGAGGAGGAGGACCAATTTTTCAGCTTGGCTGCCGCGGAGCAGCAAGAGCAACTTCTCTACCTGGCAGCTCAGTCGGCTGTAGAGGAACAGCAGCAACTCTTCAGCTTGGCAGCCTTAGAGGGGCAAGAGCGCCTTCCCTTTTTGGCACCTCCACTGAATTTGGACGACCAACAGCTACTTTTCAGCTTGGCAGCCCACCAATCTGCTATGGAGGATCAAGATCAGCTTCCCAATCTCGTCGACGATTGGGTGTCGGACGAAGAAGATGAGGATGTGGCTGCTAATCCCGTGGCAGAACAGGAACCTGAAGACGGTGCCGACGCCCTGGCAACAGGAGGATGCTCTTCGGATGCAGCACATGATGATGGGGAACATGCTGAGTAGAGGAGGAGCTCAGGCGTTGGCGACGAATCCCGAGACAAGGACGACACTCCGGCTATCGTAGATGTCATACTTTGATTGTGTGTTCAATTTAACTGTTCCGTGTCGTTGTTATTGTTGTTGTTTTCATAGTAGCGTTTGTTCATGAGGTATTCTCTGCATTTGAATTGTGTTTCGGGTAAATGTTTGTAGAAGAAAATGTCGTTGAACTGAAACTGTCTCAAAAAGCCATATAGAAAATTGGCAGTGAACATATCTGTAAAAAGCTCCGGTTAAAAGAAATGGAACGCCTACTAGCTTCAGCAGCAGATGATCACCGTAAACTGAGGTTTTTGTACACATTCCAGCCTCCAAACGGTACGGCAAGTTCTGTACTGTTCAAAAATTTTAACTCTCAAATCGAATCTCTAATGAAGTTGGATAGAAGTACTGTTGCTATCCTAGAGGGGGGGGGGGGGGGTGGCTTCGTTACTTCGTTATATTTGAGAACGGCGCTAAAAACGAAAACAAGCTGCGATTGTAACGGCCACATACTAAACTAGCCTCTTACAAGGGAAGGGTCTGAAGCGAAGGTCTGAACGGCGGAGTAAGTCATATAGGAAGAATCCCACCCTCAATTAGTATAAAAATATGTTGTTTTTTTGCCAAGTCAAACCAAACGAGATCCTTGAAGTGACAATGGAATACGGCGCATCACGGGTTTGGGGGTCTTGTAGGCCCACGATACCTCTGCCGGCAAGCGACACGGAGCGCAGTGGATGGTGATGTTGCTCCGTGCGAGGAAGGTCGGGGTTTCGATTCTTCTGCGCTGCTGCATTTGTGTAACTTGTTGGCTGGCTTGTTGAGATTTGAGGGATTCTGACATCTATACCATTTTCAGACGTTTTCTGCGCATTTTCCAGCTGTATGCTGTGGAGAGTAACCTTCTTACGACTCGATTACTACTGACGGGTTTTTCAACCAAAAGGCAATGAGAAAGCTATTCAGAATAATAATGCATAAACGTTCGACATCAATGATACACAGGCACAAAGTGCACGAAACAGATGCATTGGTCACAATACGGACAGCGTATAAAGGCTACAAGTTCCTTACAGTTTGCTTCCACGCATAGATCAATGACATCGACTCCATAGACGAAATCCAATTGAAGACGTACCCTTTCCTCCGAAACAAGAGTTCCACTCAAAAACATTGTCCACTGCTGTCCACTGCTTGCGTCTCCGCGTCTATGAGTTCGTCTTGCGGATCCCAATCTTCTTGTTCTTCGACCACTTCCAACTGTTCGTCTTCGTCAACTTGAAGTTGACGTGCTTCGAAGTCCTTGAATATGCTGGCCATCCGTTCGGGCAGCTTGATTCTTGCCTCGAATGTTCCTTGTTTAAAGATGGGCCACACTTCAGCGTGAGCAGCTGGATCACCATTCGAGCGGAATTGTTGGTGTTAGGTTTAGAAAGCCTCCATCGGCCCTCTAATTTCCAGGTGACAGGAAAAAATGAGGGGAAGAGTGTATCGATGCCGTTAAGGTTAATTTGCGAGATCCGCAGACCTCGTCTCTCATCTGAGTGCTGCTTCATGCACTCTGTACCTGTGTATCACTGATGTTGAAGATTTCTACATCACCATGTTGAATACCACAGCATGCAGCTGGAAAATGCGCAGAAAACGTCAGAAAATGGTATAGACGTCAGAATCCCCCAAATCTCAACCAATCAGTTGAAATGCAAGAATGCAGCAGTGCAGAGGAGCCAAACCCCTGACCTCTCTCGTATGGTTCAACCCATGATTCACTGCAGGCTTCTAATGGGAGCTTGATCGGTTGTGCACTCGAAATGATGTCTTCATTACTAACGTGTAATGCAATGCAGTGTAATGTTCAGTGTAATGCATTTATGTACCTCAACGGAACGGTAACGGGGGCAGACATAACTCCAACGCCGCGCGAACCCCCTGGCGTCACGCACGGTGCGCGGCGAAATTGGACAAGTTGTCGTGGTCGATGCTTTCGACGGCTAGAAACGCTTCCTACAGGGACATGCGGCACGTCTTTGCCTTATTTCAACGTTTCTTGGATATGGTATATGAATGTGGTTTCAATGGGACGATCAGCGACAGTTTATACAGGAATCCTGGTCATGTGGATGGTTTCTAGCGTCAGTATTTGCCATCTACAACTTCTTCGGTCGATTTTTACCCGTGATTATGGTTATACTACGGAAAAAAGTCACTATTACCCATTCTCGGATCAATTGTCCTACTACAGACTGCTGCCTACCACATTCTGTGTGATTTTAAGTTCCTTGCTAGAAATGTGGTCTGGGAGCTTAAACACTGAGAACATTTCATGCTCCGCGGCTAACCATGCGTGACCGAGCGCACGTCCGCGTTTCAGCTCCGCAATGTCGCACGCGGCTAGCGCGCGACGTCGCGTTGGAGTTAGGTCCTGGAGCCGAACCGTAACGAAGACGTGGAGGGAGCGCCTAGCAGCCGAATGAACTAAAGGTGACCTTTTATATTCACCACTGCGTTATTTATTCAGGTCGTCGTAAGAGTTTGTCCTAAAAGAAGGCGTTAGTATCCTGTAATATTGTACGAAATGATATTGATGATGATGCAAATACCAACATATACCACTTTGACGTCAAGTTGGAAATGCTTCTGAAATTAAGGTGAACGCCTTCCAAACCACAACGAGTTTCTTGACGTTAAGGTGGACAAGGTCGATTAAATTGTAGACTATCAAGATGAGTTAAAATAACCTTTTGTTCAAGGAAATTTTGGTATTGCTTTTTAACTCATCTGCCCTACTGTCCAGTTTGACGTTGAAATGGTTTATATCGGGAGTCGAACCTCAGTGTACTTGGCTTGTCATCACTTCTCTCCCACAACGACTGCTTATGGCCAATATTCCATGAATTTGCCACAAATGAAACCAATAGAATTCCACCGCGAAGACTTTTCGTTAAGAAAAGACATATGTAGGCGACTATGCTGTGAAGGAAAGGGGAGGGGGAGCATCACTAGAAAAGCACGTTCAAAATAGCCACCTCATGTTAACATTGTCCTCTCAAAGGCTAGCGAATAGACACAGCAAAGTCCCCCCCCCCTCCCAACTAGGATATACCCACTTTGTCATTTACTAGCTTACATTTACACTTCCAGCTAGTTTGTGCAGTCATCTGCTCCAACTAATTAACACAGTTGCTCAATTGAAGCCGTCTGGTTGTCTGTCAAGTACCTGGATCATGAGAATACACACAAAGCGTAGTCATGTAGTCAGAGTCCCGTGGTTTTCAGAGTAGAGTTTTCAGAGTAGGGACAAATGTCATTGTTCATCATCACACTTGTTTGTTCTGGCCTTTATCATCCGAATTCTGCGCCGGACCAGCCGAGGATTTTTGTAAAGTACAGTAACGAGCAAGGGCTATCACGTCAACTTCTCCCGCCAGTTTCGCCAGAATCCAAATTTCGCGCGCTGGAATTCAAAATATTGCATGATGTCATGTTCGACTACTACTTTGAAGCCACGACAGGCTCGATTGTATTACATTGCTGAACAAGATGCCTACATAAGGAACAAATGAATGAAAAAATCATTTATAGAATAGAACATACAATACCGCTCAAATTCTTTGCAAAAAAAGACGCTTTGCGACGGATTAATCCGTCACAAAGCGTCGCATTGCCATAACTCTTTTCAAAGTTGTTTGTTTAAAATCCAATTATCACCATTAGAAGCCCCGTCTCATTTTCTATCCAGCGATCTAAAATCATCTAAAACGATTGCACAGTGACCTAGCTATGAAGCTTTTGCTTCCTCGGCTCCGTTAATTGATTTACGACCCCTCCGAGATCCCCAGTGGCATATCCTTAAGGCTTTTCGTTGACGAGGTTCATCGAAATTCAGAAATCCTCTATTGTTTCAGTAGATCTGTATTTGTTACGCATCAGGTGTCATTGTGGTACTAAATAGCGCCAAGTTTGAATAACATAGGTCCGATTTCAGATAAGCGCAAACGCGCGGAAACCTAAGATTCAGTTAAGAATTACCCGACCAGTAGCCTGCTACAGAAGACAGTATTCTACTGTTTCATAGTGGGAACGATGGTCTTTATAAAACGTGCAAAATGGTTTTGAGAGATGGAGAGAAATGACTAGATCTTCTTTTTTCCAACAAGGGATTGGTCCAATCTCAATATGCGGCGTAGGATTCCCCTATATTTGAACTTCGGTTGCTCCTGTACAGGATAAGTATGAAAGCCGTGTTTTTTGTGATCTGCAGTAGACCACAGGGACATTCGAATCCGAAAAGAACGAAAAGATTGTGGCCGTTCAGTGCAGATATCTATGCGGCGAAAATTTGATGAAAACAACAGAAAATTTTGTTTCAGTCGCTTACCTCTCTATGGATGAGTTTATTCGAAAAATCAACTGGACAGCATTTCTCAGCTCGTTGAGAGCTTTCCGCAGATGTAATATTGTCCGTATTCAAACTGAAAACCATGTTCACCACTTCGGCCGCCGAAACAAGTTTGGGGCTGCGCTTCGGCCCGAGTGCGGACACGGCGGCGGGCCGCTCGCTGCCCTTGCAACCTCCCGCGGCACTCCACATCGCCTATGTACCGCGGCGCAAGAAGTGTGAATATTGTACATAGGCGATATACGAGATGAGGAGTGCCGCGGGAGGTCGTAAGGGCATCGAGCGGGCGGCCGCCGTGTCCGCCCGCACTCGAGCCGAAGCGCAGCCCCAAAACACTTGTTTCGGCGGCCGTAGAGGTGAAAATGGTTTTCAGTTTTGAATACGGACAATATACATCTCTGGAAAGCTCTCAACGAGCTGAATAATGCTGTGCAGTTGATTTTTCGAATAAGCTCATCCATAAAATGGTAAGTGACTGAAACAAAATTTTCTTTTGTTTTCGTCAAACTTTGGCCGCATAGAGATCTACTTTAAACGGCCAAAATCTATTCGTTCTTTTTAGATTCGAATGTGCTTGTAGTCTACTGTAGACCACAAAGAACGCGGCTTTCGTACTTATCCTGTACAGGAGCAACCGAAGTTTAAAGGTAGGAGAAATCCTATGCCACATATTGAGATTGGACAATCCCTTGTTGGAAAAAAGAAAATCTAGTCATTTTTTGTCCATTTTTCAAAGCCATTTTACACGTTTTATAAAGACCACCGTTCCCACAATGGAATAGTAGAATACTTTCCCCTGTAGCACGCTACTATTGGGATAATTCTTAGCTGAATCTGAGGTCTCCGCGCGTTTGCGCTTATCTGAAATCGGGCCCACGTTATTCAAACTTGGCACTATTTAGTACCACAATGACACTTGATGCGTAACAAATACAGATCTACTGAAACAATAGAGGATTTCTGAGTTTCAATGAACCTCGTCAACGGAAAGCCTTAAGGACATGCCACTGGGGATCTCGGAGGGGACGTAAATCAATTAACGGAGCCGAGGAAGCAAAAGCTTCATAACTAGGCCAATATGCAATCGTTTTAGATGATGTTTAGATCGCTGGATAGAAAATGGAACGGCACTTGTAATAGTGTTAATTAGATTTTAAACAAATAACTTTGAAAACAGTTATGGCAATGCGACGCTTTGTGGCGGATTAATCCGTCGCAAAGCGTCCATCGAAACTTCGTCCAGAGAGGTTATTCAAAATGCTGAACACGATGCCGATGTCCATTTGAACGACTACGGCCGAATTCCCTCTTAATCGGTATGTTGTCGTGTTAGGACCACCGCTTTCTCCAAACTCAGTGTAAGAATTATTTGAAAGAGTATTGTTGGTGGTTTCTTGATTTTTTGTGGTGGAACAACTTTTACCTCCGCTATTTATAAATGCGTGTAATTTCACTTTCTTAATAATCTCCAATAGTTTTCTTTTTCTCCTTTGAATTCTCCTTACTTTCTCTGCTTTGGTGACATAACTAAAGGTAATGGATGAAGTTTGAATGGAATTTTCTACATTCCGCTGTCGAAAATTAACATC